>BQKZ01006180.1:31751-50174 GCA_036244855.1 Temnopleurus reevesii | reverse complement strand
ATTTCATGTAAGCCCGGTTAGCTCAGTCGGTAGAGCATCAGACTTTTAATCTGAGGGTCACGGGTTCAAGTCCCTTATCGGGCGGTAACATGATAATTTTGCCACGATTATCCTTTCTTTAATAATAATGGTGGTTTCTTATTTGAAGCGCACAGGTCCGTCAGTAATGACGCTCATGGCGCTGTACATCAAATATTAAATACATTACAACGAACAATAGCAATAACAATGAAACGATCTACATAATAATACAATTACACTATATGATTTATAATCAAGATGAAAACAAATGGGTTTTTATAAGAGACTTAAAGGAACTGGCAGATGAGGCTTTGCGTATGGTTATGGGTAGATTGTTCCAGAGGGAGGGGCCTGCGTGTGAGAAGCGGTGATCACCCCAGCTTTGATGGGATCTAGGAACGTGAAGGAGGGAAGAGTCTGATGACCGAAGTCTGCGTCGTGGTTCATACATCTGGATTGAGTTTTGTAGATAGAGTGGGGAAGAATGGTGAACTGCATGGTAGACTAGCAACAGTACTTTGAAGATGACACGCTTGTGAATCGGGAGCCAGTGGAGGGATCGAATGACAGGTGTTATGTGGCATGATGTCTTGGTGAGAGTGACTAGTCGAGCAGTTGAGTTTTGGAGGCGTTGTAGTCTGGTGAGTTGTTGCTGGGAGAGGCCAAGGAAGAGTGAGTTGCAGAAATCCAGACGGGACGAAATGAGAGAAAGGACCATTTGTTCAGTTACACTGCGTGTCAGGTATTTGCGGACAAAACTGATGTTGCGTAGTTGGTATCTTATGGATCTGGATAGTTGAGAGATGTGTTCATTGAATGACATGTTTTGATCAAAGATAATTCCGAGATTTCTTGTCTTGAAGGATGGATGAATGGTGGTGTTTCCTATTTTTATCTTCAAGTTCTTGGAATCTATCTTCTTTAGCATTTGTCTTGACCCAAGAACAATGGCTTCTGATTTGTTGTGATTGAGTTTGAGTCCAGTTCCATCCATCCATGAATTTATGTCTTTAATACATTCCTCAAGTCTCTGTGTAGCCCTAGACATTTCAGTTGAAGTTGGTTTGAAGGAGATGTATAGCTGTATGTCATATCTGCATAGCAGTGATATTTGATGTCATGAGATTTGATGAGCTTGCCCAATGGTTGGAGATGGAGTGAAAATAAGAGAGGCCCACCTACGGAACCTTGAGGCACACCATAGTCGAGATGACTAGCTTCTGCCATACTATCGCCAACGCTAACACGTTGAGTGCGATTTGTGAGATAGGATGTAAACCAAGCCAGAGCTGTTCCGGATAATCCTAAAGAATGAAGTTGTTCTATAAGGATTTGATGATCGACCGTGTCAAAAGCCGCAGACATTGTTTTTAAAAGGAATGTCAAAATAATCAATACTCAAACTTTCAATTGACAATAACTAATATTATGACGATGACATTTGATTCAGTTTTCGCTCTTTTTTGGCGATTTTATTCCCTAACCCGTATGCAATAGTGTTAACAAAACATTACTGTCTTTAAGTGTAAGTTAAGGAACAGAATATAATGATAAAACATCGGATCTATTCATCCCTTTTAATGCTGTATTTTATTAACTCTGAGTTTGAATAATAAAATAAACATTTCATGTATGCCCGGTTAGCTCAGTCGGTAGAGCATTTAATCTGAGGGTCACGGGTTCGAGTGCCTTATCGGGCGGTAACCTTATTTTTTACAACTTTCATCCATAGCTAGTTATTAGATTATTGAAAAAAGACTCTAAAATTGTAAGAGTCAAATTTTCGATTACAATAAAAAAAATGACACTTCAGTTATGCAATATTCTTAATAAAGCATTACTGTCTTTAAGTTTATGTTAAGAACGGAATACAATGATAACAAATCGAATATATTCATCCTTTTTTAACGTTGCGTTTGATTAACTGTAAGATTGAATAGTAAAAGGTACATTTCATGTAAGCCCGATTAGCTCAGTCGGTAGAGCATCAGACTTTTAATCTGAGGGTCACGGGTTCGAGTCCCTTATCGGGCGGTAACATTATTTTTTACATTTTTCCTCCATAGCTAGTTCTTAGATTATTGAAAAGAACCTCTATAATGGTTAGAGTGAAATTTTCGATAACAATTAAAAATGACACTTCAGTTATGCAATATTCTCAATAAAGCATCACTGTCAACGGCCCGTATTCCGATAGTGAGGTTTCACCTAACCCTGGACTAACTCATTTTTATTTTGACCCGGGCTATTCAATAGTTAAACCTCGCTATCGGAATACGGGCCTTTAAATTCAAGTTAAGAATGGAATATAATGATAACAAATCGGATCTATTCATCCCTTTTAACGTTGTATTTGATTAACTCTGAGATTGAATAATAAAATGAACATTTCATGTAAGCCCGGTTAGCTCAGTCGGTAGAGCATCAGACTTTTAATCTGAGGGTCACGGGTTCGAGTCCCTTATCGGGCGATAACATTATTTTTTCACATCTTTCATCCTTAGCTATTTTTTTTAATAATTGTTTTGATAGGACAATCTTCTTCGTTTAGATTCCAGTTTCCAGTTTAATGCAAAACGAGGTAATGAGTATACAAAAGGGTCAAATAATAATATTGAATTCTTTTAGTATTATTTGACTGAGAAAAGTTTCTATCCGCTCTTTGCTAAGGCGTCTTAAATGCTTGTCAGCCGCTACCATCCTTTAAACAAAGATGTGTCAGCAGTAACCCAGACCAGTGGAACCATATATTCCCTGCACAAAGTCTACATAGGATTTACCTATATCAGTAATCATAGGGTTAAGTGGTTTGCCAAATAGTGAAAACGCTGAAGCCAAAAAAGCTGGCTAAAACCGTTTTGTGCAGTTCGCCTTAGACTTCTCATCTCTCGATCATGGGTTCGTCTCAATTCGCAAAGCTTCCTAATCTGAAAGAGCGCCATCTTGCGACGAAATTCATCGGTCTCCGAACTTGAAAGTTGATGTTTGAAAGAGTTTGCTCATCTATTGTCCAAGCCTTTAATGAATTCAAAATAAATATAAATGATATTGTATTATACCTATATGTATTCGTGCGGTATAGGCCTTGGGTGAATTAGCCATTTTCAATGTTAATAGGGGAACAGCACAACCACTGGTAAAATATTCAAACGTTCCAGACCACTTCGATTAAGCATTAACGTGAATGGGGGTAGATACTTTCTCCGTACTCTCTCTTGCTCTCTTGAAAACACCGAAAATGGCAGAATATATTTAAAATCTGTCCCCTTATCGTTCTTTGCTTTTTAGCCTGCGTCGACCTAACGTCTTTTTTTTTTTTTTTAAATATTATCCTATAATTACTAATTATCCTATAATTTGATTACAATTGTAAATTGCTACACTGTACATCATTGATTTATATGAAGGAAAAAAATAAATGTTATTTTGAATTGAATTGAAATAATAAACGCTCCTTGACCGCACAGTAATACGCGGCTGATGGAACGGTGGACTCACGTCCGGCTCTGAACGTCAGTCCTCCGTATTACCTGCGTCATTGTGTGTCTTGGGAGCGCTTTTGATTTGCCAAAACGCTCGGCCGACGCATGCTAAAAACGCAAAGGTGTAAGTCGACTTTTAACCTTGAATCTATTCCGTCTTGCTAAACCGGTTTGCTATTTCATTAAAAAAAAACGTGTCATTTTTTCAAATAGAATTGTTTTAAGAACGGGAAAGCTTTCCAGAGGACTGCCAGAGATAGCAAGAATAGCGTATCCAAATAAAGGTTTGGGAGATTTGGGATTTTTATTCATTACTGGAAAAATAATTCATACTGGCTACCTTTTCTCGTTAGACACATGTCTCAACGTAGAGGGCAGTATACTAATTTCTGAAATGTGAAAATTGAGAAACAAAGTATTTCACTGGACGTAGTTCATGACTTGTGTTGTGTAAAGAGACAGCGTTGGGATCAGTTTTAATACATCTATTACAGCAAAGTGTGTTCCTAATTCCCATATTGATGTTCATGTTATATTCTCTTTCTCCTTATCCTTTTTATTTCCTTCTTTTCCTACTCCTTACTTCATTTTCCTTTTCCTTTTACTCCTCTATCTCCTTCTGACTACCTCCTTTGATTCCTTCTTCTTCCGGTCTTTTCTTCCTTCTTATTCTTCCTCATCTTCTTCCTCCTCATCTCCATCTTCCATTCTTCTACTTCTTCTTCCTCCTCCTCTTTTCTTCTTCTTCTTCTTCTTCTTAATCTTCTTAATCTTCTTCTTCTTTTTATTCCCCTTCTTCTTCTTCGTCTTCTCCTCAACATTTTCCTTCTTTTCATATTCTTTTTTTTTTCGTCTCCTTTTTCGTCTTAATCTCCTCTTCCTCGTTTTCCTTCTATTCATTTTCTTTCTGTTCATTTTCTTTCTTCCCTTGTTTTCTTGTTCTTATTCAAATTGATGGTCAAGGACGTAGTACCTAAATCATTTTCCGCTTTCAAACGGGGTCTCGTTGTGTCAGACATTGATACAATGAAATGAATCCCACACATTTATCATCACAAATCCATTTATTGAATGAGTTCAGTAATTTCATAAAGTCATTGAAAAAGTGGTAAGATTGAACATTTCATAAAGCACATGATGTATATAAGTGGTTGCACACGTAATCTCTTCGAAATGAAGCTTTAAGAATGAGACTGTCATATCAATTCTGTCAGGACACGCATGAGACCCTGGGGCCAGTTGCTCGAAATAGTCTTAGCTATCCTTTTCACGCTAAGGCGTCTTAAGTTCTTGTGCCACCCTCTTAACATAGTCGTACCTACGCTAATGTCTATGTTACGAGGGTGGCACAAAAAGTCAAGACGTCTTAGCAGGAAGAGGATAGCTAAGTTCGAGCAATCGGTCCCCGGAGACTACCATGTAAAT
Organism: Temnopleurus reevesii; assembly: GCA_036244855.1. Classification (NCBI taxonomy): domain Eukaryota; kingdom Metazoa; phylum Echinodermata; class Echinoidea; order Temnopleuroida; family Temnopleuridae; genus Temnopleurus; species Temnopleurus reevesii. The sequence goes on along the minus strand of BQKZ01006180.1, from coordinate 45,246 downwards.
TCCTCATTTGAAGGCTGATGTTGATTAATCATTTAACATATGATTGATATACTTTCATAGTTATATTTTATGACATTACAACATGATCTTGAAAATTGGCCTACTCAGAACAACAATGGAAGAGATAATTACTGACAAATTCATAATTCGTAATTATTCATGGCATCGTACGAATTGGCTTGAATTTTTACATCTTACTTTTATTAATACATTTTTAATGACTAGGTTTGACGATCCCTGCCGCTCATGGGGATCCGTGCGATCGGCAAATTCGACGGAATTTGGGACGTCATGTCGGACAACTCCTCATTCACTCTGTACATAAAATTTCACATTTTCTCCTTTTTTTTCGGAAAAGTTAACAAATTGTAAATTTTTGTTTGAGGTATAGTATTTTTGTATTGATTCTTCATGTATTTTTAGAAGAATGATGTCACAACCTTACTCTAAATGTTACATTAATTCATTTTTAACAATTCTATCTACAAAGTGAATGAGGAGTTGTCTGACATGACGTCACAGATTCAGTCGGTGGTGCCGATTGTACGGATCCCCATGAGCGGCAGTGATCGTCAAATCTCTGTGACTTTGAAAATTCATAACTTTTGAACGGGTTGTTCGATTTTGCTCAAATTTTCACAGTTTGTTCATCTGATTGTTCTTAATTGAATATGAGCACGATAATTCCAAGGGTTGGTTCCCCTTTAAAGGATTTTGTTTAATTTCACATGGTCTGATCTTCTTAGTTTTTACTAAGAGTAGGCCGACACCAATAACATGGATTTTTTTCGCCTTTAAATCAAATTTTATTCCTTGCTAGTTTTGCTTTAACATATGTTTTGTGTTGCCCGTTGCGAACAACGTGGGTGTGCTTAATTCAAACCTTGCTTTCTAAGTTTAAGAATCTAGACGATTCTTTGCTAATTCTAGTCAATCCAAATCAACTTTATTTCAATTTCCAACATAAATAAAATACAAGAATAGAGAAGTAATGCTATAATAAAGTAATAATTACAAATATGAGAATCCTGCAAATTGCAAAAAAGCGTAGTAACATTGTCCAAAAATGTTGTATAATTAGACGTAATTTATTCAAGGAAAATAGTAGAGTAAGGAAACAAAGAAAGTCCTCTGAAAGATTTGCTTGTTTAGATCTGGGTGGTGTTTTCACCAAGATAAGAAAGACTTTACGCACGACTTTACGTTCGAGTGGTATCCCTTCTTGCGCTGAATTTTGCGCAATATTATGAATGATTACGCGCAAGAAGGGATACCAGTCGAACGTAAAGTCATGCGTAAAGTCTTTCTTATCTTGGTGAAACACCTCCCTGGACCCCTCAGATAAAGCTTCGGCTTTTCAGAGGACCCTCCACTTTCACATTGTTTTATTTTATATTTTGTTCGTCAAATCCAATTTAGATATTATTCTTCTTGTTTGTTTATGTGAATATAATTATGATCTATTATTTTGTATTTGCAAAATTCTTTATTTTCCTTGTAAAACGATTTTGTATTTTTCTTGTGAAAATGAAATAAAAAATGAATGAATGAATGAATGAATGAATAAATCCAAAGATTGACCAAGATTATCAATATTATGAATGACAAAAAAAAGAGACTGGTTCTAAATCGCAATTTATTTCTGAGACACCATTAAAAAGATTGTAAAATCAATTATTGCATCTTTGAAGTAAAGCCCAATATAACGGTTCAAAGAAAAATTCAATAGCAACTCCTTTTCGAGGAATACGGAATCTTTGATGACATTTTCTGACTCTAAAAAACTCAGAGTTTGTTGTAGCTAGAAAATGGTGATCATTACAAATTAACTGCATCAATTCCAAATTGAAGTGCGTATGTTTAGATGCACAGACTGTGTGCCTGTAACAGGTCCTACGTAAAAACATATGAAATAATAATTTTAATTTGAGCTTACCGACCAACTACCGCTCGTGATCAATTGCAACTTTATACCTACTCCTAATCTGCTAATGAGAGAACTTTCCTCTTACATGTCTAATCATTCTTTCACTTTTCTTTGTATCGTTCTTCCCTCGCCCTTCTTGTTCTCTCACCACCCCTATCCGCCCTTCTCTCTCCTCTCTCTCTCTCTCTCTCTCTCTCTCTCTTTCTCTCTCTCTCTCTCTCCCCCCTCTCTCCCCTCTCCCCCTCTCTCTTTCTCTCTCTCTCTCACTCCCTCCCTCTATCTTTACCCCCTCTCTCTTTCTCTCTCACTAAATCTATAATTCTCCGTATACTTATCCCTCTCTTATTGTAAAAGTCATATTTTCTTTATAACATATCTCTCTCCTTTTCGAACTCTTTAATCTCTTGCTCAAAAATTACCCCCCCCCTCCTTAAACCCATCTAAATCTTATCAATTTTATTTCATATGAAAAAAAAAATCCTTCATTTTGCGGTAAGATTTGGTTTACTGAGATGAAAAATTGCATACTATAGTTTTTAAGATATTTCAAACAAATTTTGAATAGTTCTCTAATCACCACGTTATAATTACAAATTACAGTGTTGTATCAGATTTAAAAATGTAATTCTATACATCTTTTATTTTCCATTATGACGTCTACTTCGTGAATCGCTTATAATAGCATTTCACGCGGAATGTTGAAGTTTAAACGGAATTTATAAACAAAGCGAAATCGTCATCATCTGATTTGTAATGAGAAAATTATTGATATAATTCATTTTTACTTTAAACCGCAAAAGTATTTCGAGTGTTATTTTATACACACCATACAAAATGCACAGAATGAGCATTAATCCATAGAGTCATTTAAATAGCTATACTTCTCGACTACAATAAGATCTAAATCTAAAATACAAGTCATAAATCGGCTCAATGCATTTTGATTGTTCAATAAAATAGCAAGCGATATTATGGACCGCGCCACGATTGTTTTGATGCAGCGACCCCTAGCGTTCAAAAGACGCCAAGTTGACTTTTGACCGCAATCGAGGAAAAGTCAATCCTATTCGCGTGCTATACAATCCAATACGCTTTGCACGGACAATCAACACAATCTAATACTTGGTTGTATAAAAAGGAAACTCTATTTGCTTGATATTCCCAAATGATCTGTAACAGTGCAAAAATGGAGTTTTAGTTTGCGTTCGTGCTCGATACATTAGACTGGCTAGTCGGTGTTAGAAATAGTGAGGGTTCGGAGATAAAAAGCAATGTGGGGCTGGAAAAGGACAGAGGGGCTTAATGTAATTGATGGGGGTAAAACCGGGGAAGTGACAGGGGCGGGCGATAGCATGACAGACCCCAGTTGTTTGTTGGGACGAGTTTTATATCGGTAGATGCTCCATTTTTGTAGGATTAAAATCAGTCTGGTTTGGTGTGAGATTGGTCATCGGGGAGCAAAAAATGACCTGTGGCGGGAGGGAGTATAAAGCGATCGTGATCTTTTAAGTCATCTTATTATTCGAAAAGTGAGTGATAGCTATGTGGGATTCAGTTAAACAGACGCGCGTGCACTTTAAACGAGATTTTATTTTTCGGAGAAATCTGCACTGAAAAGTCACAGGTTTTATTGTAATCAGCGCAATCTCCCAAACTCTCTTTTTCTAAATAATAACTAGAGTCGATATCAATTTGAAGAGTCGATGAAAACATCCATATTATATATCCAGATTAACCCTAATTAGGTTGATGATGAAACGGGATTGAGAGAATTACGCGTTGAAGAAGAAAGAATTATTCAATAAATCCGAAAACGCGTGTCAAATATTAAGGAAAGGTAATTGCTTGTGCTTCGCGACAAAGGGAATGACATTTTTGCCTGGGGCAATAGTACATATTATACCATCTCCCGTGTCTTTGCTTATTCACCATCCAACGGATGTAAACGTAGACTTAGGTCTGTCCGTTTAATCAATAGTAGACGCGGAGTCATCGTATCTCCTCGCCGATATTCAGACATCCCGAACCGTCTTTCATCTCGTTTAAATCTCAGCAAGGAGCTAATTGTTGGACATGAAATATATTCACTTTCATAAGAGCTATTTAAGCTTTTATTTCCATACGATTAGCAAACAGAGCATTACTTTAGCTTCGATAACTCATGTAGTAATACTCACAAAGAGAGACGCAATCGTCATCATTTTGGTTTGTGCCAAGAAAAATAAGTCGAGCGTGAAGGCAAAAGAGTTGGATAGATTCATATCGCGGGTCATAAAAATATTAGAAGAGGTTGAAAAACGGAGAGAGATTTTTTTCTTATGGCCCGTTTCTCGTTCTTGGCTGGCGCGGATCGCCGCTTAACAAAAGCACTGGACTTATGTTAGCTATTGTGAACCCTCTCGGCAACCTCCGGTGCGTGCAGCGACCCACTATTGGCGCTAGTTTGGAAAGGCAAAACTTTTGAGCCAATCGCAGGCCGAGCAAGCGAAAAGTTTTGGCCAAACTTTAGCGCGGAGTGAAGGCATCGGGTTAGCGCGTTGTAGCCGTGCTCAAGTGGATATGGGCTTTTAATACATGTAAAGTGTGGGTTGTTTTAAGGATGGTTATTAGAGAAGGGTGATTGTAAGGGGCTGACACGCCCCTTTTGGACAAGAGATGGTTACACGACGCAAAAAGAGCGGCGCGGAGCTCGGGGCGCTTCATCAACTTGGATTGCGTTCGAGTCGCGTACGGGTTCTTAGAACCTCAGCAAATGATCGCTGGAGGAGAAAGCGTGTGAAGAGAGTTCACGAGAAGGCCGTATGTCTTACTTAGAAGGGGTGCATGCCTAAATCAAAGCTGGGGAAAGAGGGCCGACTGTTTGCAAGCCATCTACCCTAGTCTAATGCAAGACCTCTTCAGGCCGACGCGCAGTATTACGCCAACTGCCCCGCGCGGCTCCTACTCGCACGTGGCCAGAGCTTTTCATCTTTTCAAATCGAAAGACAAAGTGACATATTACCACGATGGGGAGAGTCTTTATTTCCCTCCTCGTGCTGGCAGCAGCTCCCCTCATCCACTACCAACTCGCGTGCAGCTGCCTGCCTTTTCTCGTCATCGACAGGCCGCAGTGATAGGCAAACACTGTGATCTGGCAAACCAGGGCGTGCTTCCAAACTCCAGCTCCATTGTCTCTGAGTAATAAATGACTTAAAACAGCTGGCAGGGCCAAACGGGGCATTTTAAAACGTATAAATAATAACTGGCAGGAGCAACAATGCTAAGAGGGCACGGGCTAAGATCCTACTCGGCACTTGTCGGGTCCTCTCGCCATACGTGCCCCGCGCTTCTTGGCAGCTACCTGATTGGTTCAAATCGTGCGCTCTACATCAATTGAAAGCCATTAAATTGCTTTAATTACATTTGCTGCTAAATGGCAGAGCCCTGACGATTTTCCTTTGTGATATGTACAAATATAGATTGGCAGGAATTGGACTCTTTTCTTCAGCGTTGACAATTGAGGAGTAGTGAGGCAGGTGTAGCCGGTTCTCTTTCTCACCGCTTAGGGTGCCGTATCATTCACTTATGTTCAATGAGATGACGATGAGTTTTAGAGGGCACGAGGAGAGTTGATTGCGGAGATTTGTTTGCTAATCGCAACGCCAAATCGTGGCTTACATTCAAGAGTCCAATGCCACTTCGTTTGCCTCCCCTCTCCCTTTCACTCAAAGCGTCTGCCCACCTCTAACCCCAATCAACCTGCCACTTAGCCCCGGCATCACTGCACCATATTCACCCATCATTTGCGCCGCCTGATGCTCATTCACGAAACGAAATCGACAACAGATTTGTGGCAGATTTTTATTCAAACAACCTTTCTCAATCGCGCAGAATAACCTGTCTCTCACGTCTCAAATCTCACGCAACAGGTCCTTTATAACCTGGCAGGGGTACAGGTGCGTCTCCTCTACCATAAACACATCATAGGTACAATAGAGCAGGCTATTTCTTTGTTTTATCGTTGCAAGTTGTCGAATGCCGAATTTCGTCAACCGGACGCCGAAATTTGGCAAACTTGAATATTTTCCGATAAAATCATCTCGATTAAATCTTATCACAAGAGCACAATGTAGGCGTTAACGAGCACTTATTAGGGAGCATACGGCACTAAAAATCATGTAAACACGTGACCAAAATATTACGTAATAACCCCTATTGTTTTGAAGGCATAATTACAAGTACATGAAAATGTCGAAATCTCGTCACCCGGGTGACGAAAATTCGGCAAATAAAGACCAAAGCGATTTACTTTTTAAAAAATTAATAAAATCGGTCCGAGAAGTTAAGAATAAGTATCATACATCTTAAACAATATCCCTTCCTTACTTTGTTATTGAAATACGCTAATTAGATGACGTCATCGTGTTATTACGTAAGCCAATACGGATCGTGTTTCGTTAAAAAGTGTGTATGTTCGGCAGCAAAATTAGTAGATTTTATCTTGCGATTTTGAAACTTTTTAAGCGAGTTTGAAACTTTCTTTTCAAGTTCTGTAAGGTCGAAACATAATAAATTTTCCGCAAAAGTATCGTTGTAGCAATCACACTTCGGTGCCTCCCCTTTCTTTTGTTTTTATTTCTATTGTTTTGGTGACATATGCTATTCGGGAAATTGTACTCAAATCTACGACAATGTAAAATTTAGTATACTTTTTTCCGATTGAAATTGAAATATAAATCTTAATTTATTTTCCCCCTTTCAAATTCAATTCCATATCCGTTTTAGATTAACATTCATTCAAACCCTTTGCCCTTATAATTACCTATTGTTTATTCTATTGTTTTAACAGTCGAAATTTGCTATACAATAATACCTTATCGTCCCTTCACGATGTCAACACAATAATCTCCACAATGTCCATCAATTTCAATTAATTTTGAGGGCATAAAAGTTAGATTTCATCACAAAATTTGATTCGCATTTCGCACGATATTAGCACGTACGCCTCATGGGCGTTCCCTGATGATTTGCCGTTTTATTTATTTATTGTTTTATGGCTGATGACGTCATAGACACGTACATATTAGACTCGATGCACAAATAACCTCCATATGTTTCCCTTAGAATAATCAAATATTTCAACCCAATTCCCAAATCTATTTTTTCATATGCTTTGTGATCAAAATGTATACGTTTCTTTCTTTATTCTTGTCATGTATTGTATTATTTTGGGTTTAAATAGATTAATTAATTGCGTTTTATTATGAGATGACAAATGCTCTGTTTTGTCTACCGAGACAGTTTGCCCAGATCCCTGATGACTTGTTTTGAATTGATTTCATTTTCTATTATTATTTCAGTTCGTCAATCTATTCTCTTAACTCGTGCACGTCTGTCTATCTAGTGTGGCTTTCGGACTGCAGTGGTGCTGGCGGGTCTCGCTTTTTCACAGGTCCTTACTTCCTGCTCGCTCTGTGAGTGACGTTGCGTGGGTGTGCATTGTACGGTGGCGGTAAAGCACTTGAATCAAATTGTCATTGTTGTGAAGAGTCGCTAGGGATAACAGGTGGATTGCTCCCCGACACAATCGAAAGATGATTTGACGCACAGATAAAAGATTCTGCTCTTCCAAATATACCTATTATCCATCCCCCGCCCCTCTCGAGTATATTCCCCCATCTTTGTCGCGATGTATTAAACATGCGCCCGCTCAACTGCAGCAGACGTATTCATGTTTTTAATGTCATTTACATTTTCATCCGAGCTAAAGGTACTCTGTTATGCTATAAGTCTTCTCCGCCCCTCGCTCGCTCATCCCCTGCTCGCGCACCTTGGGAGCGCATCCCGGGCATTTCGCATGCACTGCTAAGCACCCCCTTGTCCCCCTCCTTCAGAACTATTAGCACCTATTGATAGTCAATTGGCCCTGTAATCTGGACTACGGTGACCCCCGCGCGCCTACCACTCCGCCTCCACCCACCCCTACCCTTTCCCCCACTCCACATCCACTATCCACTCCCCGTGTACGGATCTTGAATTAATTCCCCCGTCATTTGAATTGCAAAGATTCCCTCTTATGTCTACATCCCTAGTTTTGTCTCCCACCCATCTCTCTCTCCATCGCATTGTCTTTCATTTTTCGCCACTTGCGATTGTCTAGTTATACGACCCCTTGCCCCTTCTTGTCGGGAAGGGCAAGCGGGGAAGAGGAAGTGGAAATTGATTTGAGTATCTTGGCATTGCGGGGGATATCTCCTGCCTGTGTCTTTTCTACTGGTGCACAGCACGACATGCACCCAGCCCCAGCCCATCGCCACCCCTGTCCATCACTTCATTAAATCACAGCGATGGACGAATTCAAAACGGTACATGGGAATATGAACAAGAGGGATATGTCCTTACAAACCTTTCCCCCGTCTATTGATTTCCTGCGTACACGCGATTCCAAGCGAACTCAGAAACAATGCCAAGCACTTGAATCGAAAATACGCGCCGCACCAAAAATACATGAATAAAATACAGCCTTCGAATCCAAAATCCCCCAATCGCACTGATTCCGCATAGGCGTGATTTCCGTAATACAGCAAATCCCGCTCTAACATTGACGCATTTCTCAACGAAATTTCTCCACCATAACGTGCGATATATTAATTTCATTTTGTATCTGTATTGCTGATATGAATATAATACCTGTTGGGCGGAGGGTTTGTTGATTAAATACAAACGCTTTGTATCGTTCTAAGCGATATCCTCCCACCCTCTCTCCCGCTCTCATCTTGGTGAATGTACAACAGATTTCGTAAGATGATACAAAGGTTCGCATGAGCTTTGTTACATGCATGCCTGAAGACAAGAAGCAAATGGCGAATCGCAAGTGCATTATCCAACGTAGGCCCGATGAATAGAACAGACTTCATTCTTAATCCGTGTATCTGATATTTTCTTACAGACGGGTGTGTGTTAGCTCGGCCGCGCCCAGGCTAGCCCCGTCTTACCGGGATTAGTTCGCGCTCATTTTCAGCTGTAAGGACTGATCCACCGACGTCTTTTCGCTCCGAGCGAGTTTCGGAAGATGGAAAACGATGCGAAAATATCAGAAAAATGAGCGCGAAAACACCCCCGATCCCGCATCATAGCGCCTTGATGCGCTTCTCACCCCGCCATTGCCCGCAAACTAAAACAACAAACGAGCATACCTCTTTAACACGTTTTCACGAGTAAATCCTCCTCGCTCCTTTTCTCCTTTTTGTCTCCGCAGCGATATTCTACCCCCTCGAAAATCTCGACTTTATCTCCTAACACTATACAGCTCTATTCATCATGGATTTTGTTTTAAGAAGGGGAGCTCCAGGCATGTAAAGCTCGCTACAAACCCAGTATAACATCCTAACCTTTACGAACACTTTCTCCGCACATTTAACTCCGTAAAAGGATGGGAAACAGGTGGATTCAGCAGCCCCTTTTCCCGCGCAAAAACAGACGAAAATTACGAATATGTCAAGTCTAGCTCAATCCTACTTAATCATAACCAGGCACAATGAAACGCCTTATAAAATCACATCAAACCATTACCCCTCCATATGTTACTTTGTGTTTAAAAGGCTTCATTAATTGCTGTCAGTTTCGTGCGGCTTTTTCCATTTTTTTTTAATTTCATGAGGGTAATTATTACAAGATGTATATAATTTGGCGGACCTGTCCTTTTTGGGGGGTTTTCCGTTCTGATGGAAAAGGTTAAATGGCGAATGCTTGTGGACATTCGCGATTATTTGCGTTTTATTACCCATTGATCTGCCATAGCTGACAGACGGTGTCCCGGCCCCCATGTCCAGCCCGATGGTCAAGGGTAGGGAGACGCTCGACCGGACAGACGTACGTGTCATGCCCTTCATCAACAGCTTGAGAGGTCACTTAGCTTGACCATTGACTATTCCGACCGCCATTTTTTCCTGGACATGTCTTGTTTCGGATCACTTTCTTCTTATGACGATCATTTTGTCATTAACAAAAGTCAACATATGCCAAGTTTGCATTGAACAGGTTGCGGAGATGTCCCAAAGCTTTTGCACTTGCCCTGTCTCCAGGTCTCCAAAAATCTTGACCTGGCCATTGAGGTACCCTTTCAGATCCTTAACCCAACACCCGGCCCGTTACTAATAGGGTAATCACACCTACAGACTGACCTCATCATTCTGCCCGAACTGAATCATTTTTTTTTTCGAACTATGAACTAAAATTCATCCGTGTTTTCACGAAGTGACGGGAGCCAGAAGGATTTTTTATACACGAAATGAGCTACAAATCCATTGAAACATGTCCTTCTATAGCATTAATACGTTTTTTTTTTATAGGATGCCCTTTGAATAGGCGGGTTTACTAATAGATGCAAATTTTATGCATACCTCTAACACAAAGGTTGTTCTTGACAACCAGAAAGCTTGCCCGAGGCTTGCCCGACATAGCAACAAGTAATGTATGCAAACTGGATTCCAATCATTGTAGTCTTATTGTTATCAACCGGTCTATGGAATACCACGTAACTACGTTAAACGCACATAAATTTGAATATGTAAGTAAACCCGCCTATTGGCGCTAAGTTGGGATTTCTTTGTCTTCATGCAACAATAGCTCCCGTCACATCATGAAAACATTGAAGAATTAATGTTTTGTTTAATTAATAAATTTTGTATCATTTATATTGAAAGATATTGAAATAGCTTTTAAACATCAGATTTCAGATCAAATAAGACAGTAATAATAGCAATGTTTGTTGATGCAGTTTGATAGCAGGGTGGGATCAGTCTGTTGGTGTGACTGACCTTTCATGGGGACAGTTACACCTACAGGCTAATTCCACCCTGCTGCCAAACTGAATCATCTTATTTTCGGATTATGAACTATATCATTCATGTTTTGTTGTTTAATCAGTGAATTTTGCACAATTGAGATCTCGGGAAATAATTTTTAAACATCAGGTTTCGAACAGAATGTGGTTTGACAGCAGGGTGGAATCAGTCTCTCTGTGTGACTTTCAACCAGAGGGTCGTAGGTTCGAATCCCACCCATGACGTCAATTTCCTTCAGCAAGAAAGTCATCCACAGTGTGCTGCACTCAACCCAGGCCAGGTGAATGGGTACCTGGCAGGAACATTTATTCCTTGAAATGCCAAGTGCGCTGATGGCTGATGGGCTAAAGCCATAGTAATAATAATGCAAAGCGCCTTAAGCACTCAGCAGAGTGGATTAGTGCGCTATATAAATTACATATATTATTATTATTATTAATCCATCACATACAAGGAGTCTATGCATTTGTGTATTTTAAAAATAATTTACATTTATTAAATGCATTTAAAAAAAAACACAAAGCATTAGTAATATATGTTCATTGTTATAAGTATATCATAGTTTTCAGTTTTTCAGTTTTTCAGTTTATTTTATTTTCATTTCCAAATCAAAATATAACGAACAAATAAATTACAAAGTTCGAAATAAATCAAGATATGTAAATAAATTCATACATTAAAAGTAAACATGTGGTATAATAGTAGGATATAACAACAAAAGAAATAATGATAGGACTGGAAATGGAGGGCTAGGGTATACTAAAAAGCAGAGTTTGCAGAGTGTATACCCCTCGAAAAAAAAATAATAGCCCTATCTGTCAAATGCCATTTGCAGAATCGATTTTCATTCATACCTGGATGACACTAAGGGGGTGTTGCTAAAAAGTTGCAATTGATCGCAAGTTACAGTTGGTCGGAACGCGCCAATCCAAATCATTGTTTCGTGCGCGTTTTGTTAAATGCGCATACCATGCGCGAATGAAAATGCGCGTTTTAATTTGCAAAGTTGCAGTTTATCTGCAGTTGATTTTGAGCAACACCCCCTAACGCGTTGCGCCAGAATGGGCTTAAATCGATCTCAAATAATTACTCAATTCACGGACAATTTTCCGAGTTATTGATAAAATAGGATTTTATACTATTCTGCCAAATTTTCTTTCCGTCTTATTGATCTTATACAAGTTTCCGTTGATCAAAATTGACAATCCCATCAATAACTATCATAACTTCGTCTTAAATTAATGACTTACTGCAATTTTCTCTGATAGAAAGCAATCGTCATGTTCGACCAGTTTGGCGCAAGGCATTTTTTATAATCTGGACATAACAGACAGTGTTCAGCCACTCGTGAATCAGAATTGATTTTGTTGGTGGCAATTGCTAGATGATTTTTTTTTGAACATCCATAAAAACGGAGGAAAAATCCTTAAAATATTTGGAACTGAATTTTGACTAAAAAGTCTTCTTATACACGCTGTAGAAATAGGTACTGTAGGTGTGGTGAATATAGGACCTACGCCTTTTACTTAAAGGGGATCTTCACCCAGACATTGATGTTCTCTCAGTGGGTGGAGAAAAATACAACGATCAAACTATGAAGATTTGAGCAAAATCGAACAATCCATTCAAAATGTATGATTTTCTTATGTTTGATTTCCATCCCTGATGGGCTACTTACATTGGCAACATACACGAACAAAATGGCTGCCAACATGGAGAACTCTCGATTCAGTTTGTACACAAAATTTCACATTTTGTTCCTCTTACAGAAAAGTAAATAAGGAATTAACAAGATTTATCCCAAAATGCATGTAAAAATCATTATGTTCATATCATATTTGAAGAGAGAAGCAAAACTATGTCTACTTTTCTAGAAAAAGAAGAAAATGCAAAATTCTGTGTCCAAGGTGAATGGAGAGTTCTCCATGTTGGCAGCCATTTTGTGCAGGGAGGTTGCCAATTTAAGGAGCCCATGAGTGGTAGAAATAAAAACTTTGAAAGATCATAACTCTTGAACGGATTGTCGGAATTTGCTCAACTTTTCACAGTTTGATCTTTGTATTTTCCGGCGCTTATGTAAGGACTGATCCACCGACTGATCCACTTTGGTATCCAGCCAAACCTTAACCCTAATTCTAAGCCTAACCCTAATCATAACCCTAAACCTAATGCCAACCTTAACCCTAACTCTAACTCTAAACCCTAACCCTAACCCTAAGTCCTAACCCTAAACCCTATAACATATGCCCTAACTTAGGTTGGATACCAAAGTGCATTAGCGCCTATTTTTCTCCACCCACTGAGAGCTCATCAATGTTTGGGTGAAGCTCCCCTTTAATGTGTCGATGCACTATTGGCAGAACAAAGGTGAACGGAAAGAACAAGATTTTTAAAATGAGGAGTCATGTGTTTGGTTGATGGATTAATCTAAAGTTTTGGTATGGGCCCTGAAAGTATTATATTGATTAAGAACAGAAGAATCCGACGAATAGATCACGAAATGTTCTAAGCAACGAACCGGACAATATATAAAGAGTTCTGAATATTTGAATGATACAATTCAACAGTGAATTTTATGCATATAGGCGGGTTTACTTATATATTCAAAATTATGTGCGTTTAACGTAGTTACGCGGTATTCCATAGGCCGGTTGATAACAATAAGACTACAATACTTGGAATCCAGTTTGCATACATTAGTTGTTGCTATGTCGGGCAAGCCTCGGGCAAGCTTTCGGGTTGT
>BQKZ01006180.1:19277-30643 GCA_036244855.1 Temnopleurus reevesii | reverse complement strand
TTGTTGCTATGTCGGGCAAGCCTCGGGCAAGCTTTCGGGTTGTCAAGAACAACCTTTGTGTTAGAGGTATGCATAAAATTTGCATCTATTAGTAAACCCGCCTATTGCTAACGCATTCGATTGATTTGTGCGACGGGTGTATCAAATCAATTACTCTAATAGTTCCTTGATCAAATCACATAAACTTGATGAATGCAATAAAGTAGCCGAAATGAAATGGTTTGTAAAACATACAACGTTTTTTAATGTGTGGGACTGCAAATTAAGTGAGCAGCAAGGAGGTGAATGGCATGTTTACTCAGGTGAAATATGAACATGACAACATAGTCAATATTATTATTCATGCTAGAGTAATAAGCGCTAAGGGGTGGATGCGGGGTTGGGGTACTAGTATTAGTATTACTAAGGACGCGTTTTATTCATCCCAATTATGCCCTAATGAATGTCATTTCAGCCGTGTTAACTATTCCAGAAGAATGAGTTTGGCACTTGAGAGAGACATTTTTTTTTCATTTTTAATTCACATCTCCCGGGTAGAGTGTAGGGGTATTTATTTATTTATTGATCAATATTCTAACAGGATGTCTTAACAACATCACGAGTTGTCCTGCATGAGGGGTGCAAGATTTCTCGAGGTGAGCCAAATTTCTTTTAAGGAAGTTTTATTGATAATTAATTAATTGGTAGAATTTCTGTCCTGTGCTGCGACAACCCTGTAAACGACTGTCAATGAGGACGACTGCTATCAGACTACGAGCCGCGTCGCAGAGCTCGAGATTTTCTGTACGCAAGCTCGCCTAGTCTACGGCTCGCAGACTCGCATCTTGCAACGATTACGGATTTTCTGCAGTCTAAGATAGCAGCAGCGAGTAGGTCTTTGTAAAGGCTAGCTTCTTTGATGAGCATGTGTGTAGCGTGAAGGGGTAACCCCCTTTCTTATCTTTGAGACATCGAAATCTGCGGACCCGTCTCTTTACCAAGTGATTTTTCGTTTGTTCAATAATTACACAGAGAAGTGAGGACCTTTCAACCCTCCCCCTCTTGAAAATGTTCTCGTAAAGCTATCTCTGGGAATAACCCCACCCCCCATTGGCAAATTCTGAATCCGCCATGAATTGCAACTTATATTGCATTTCTCAAAGAAGTTTTGTCGTTGTCTAGATTTTGTTTCTGTAAAATTGTGTCTAAGTGTATAAATACAGGTCCCCCAATTATAATATTATTAAAAAATAGTATAAAAATATAAATAATATATAAATGAATTATTAGGCTAGTATAAATAAATGAATGAATAAACAAATTGATAATAACCGAATGAATAGAACATGATTCATCATCACTACACAAAAGGAGTGAGACATAATTGCACATTTAAGAATGCAAAGAGGTGCAACACTGGGAGCATATCCTTTATGGTACAATATTGCACCCTTTTTTCCATGAACGTGCAATATTTTACAAAATAACTGTTTTTAAATGTGCGGCAAATATTAGATTCGAACCCGCGGCTGCGCCATGAAAAATCGCGTTATTCCAAGTCAGACGATTTACTGACTAAACTGTGCACAATCCGCTCTTATTTGGCGATGGACATTAGAACATTAGAACTGTCGTTAGCCACGAGACGATACTTAGACATATTTTCTTGCGTAATGGACTGTCACCATTCTCGCATAGAGAGTCTATTTTCAACGGGTGCAGTGATTCAAGGTGGTTACGACGCCAGAACTCTAAAAATTGTTTTGATTGAATTAATTTATTTCCGTATTAAAAAACATATACAATTTAAAAATACTGCGGATAACCCACATTCAGCTCGCCCATCAAGGGGAGCTGGTCTTCCGTGAGGTCCGTGTACATAAAGAAAAAACAATTACAATTCATACATACGTATATACACAAATAAAGAAGAAGAGGGCAGGTTGCCCCCCCCCCCCAAAAAAAAAAAAAAAAAAAAAAAAAAAAAATTGGGACGTTTTAATAAAAATAAGATTGGCATAAATGCACACCTTCAAGGCTTCTCTCGTCTCGTCTTTTAATACACAAATAAAGTATATACACTAAAGAGCATCTCAACGACATCAAACCATCTCCAAACCAAGCTCCAAACCAATCGAACGCACAACAAAACCAATACCGTCGAAACAGTTGGCGCTCGGAAGCCGGTGGGGTTAGACCGCGAACCACTGAGCTTTTACTCTACTGAGAGAGACATACTTTTTAGGTGATGGGCAACCATGGTAACCATGGTAACTGGTCGGCGACCGATTGGGGGAAGTTTAGAATAAAACTGCATCTTGTCGGCGCCTGATCGGTATCATGTGGCTACAAGAGAGGGAACTTACAATAAATCGAGAGATCATCGCTATGGTCTTTTGACTTTTTCACAAGTCGCCGGTCGATGCCTGGATTTCTTCAATGATCGTCCATATTCGTGACCATATCTTAAAACGTTCGAGCTGATGACATGTCTTGGGCTTCATGTAAATTGTTCACGCCTCGAGATGATCGTAATTTTAATTCAAATGATGAAATTTTTATTTCGAATGAGACAAAAATTTATCAGACAAAAGGTATACCTAGTATTTTGGCAATATTCATTCTGACAGTCCGTGGTTCTCCCAAAAAGGGAAAACAATTTGGCTCGCATTCCGATAGCGAGGTTTTAGTTAACCCTGGTCTAAATCTGTGGTTTAAGTATGGGTAACCAAAATTGCCAAAACTTTATTTACGATGTATAATTCTTATGTTAACTTCTCTCTTTTCCCATGCTCTAATGATGTAGAAAACTATTGTAGTTTTTATTTCGAGACAGTTTTAAATACTATGAGTGCCAAATGCGCTGGTAAATTAAACATCAACTGTTATAGATCCAAGCCTCTTTTGGCTTCCCATACTTAAACCACATATTTAAACTTTAGTTTAAGTTAAACCTGACATCAGAATACGGGCCTAAGTGTTTGTTCCCAAATACGGGAGGAAGCCAAAATAACCATCTCTTATCCAGCGTTCATGTCGCTCTGTGAACACAGACATACGGAGCGAAGACGCTTGACCGACCCAAATGCGTTCGTGTGACGCTCGACCTATACGAGTGCGTTAACGTCGTTACTTCGTAGTACTGAGTTTACAGAGCTTCATGAACGCTTGGAAGACGTTGATCATAAACACAAATGTGTGCGTCAGCCTCAATCCTAGTTCTGACAGGCTGTAAAGCCCCGGTCACATAGGACCCCGGAAGCAACACGATTCACCCAGACTCGTTGTTCTGAGGCAGTTAACTGTGAATTAACAAAGAGTCGGGGTGAATCGTGTTGCTTCCGGGGTCCTATGTGACCAGGGCTTAAATGAGGTGATTTTCAAACACGCAAAACGTCATGACTGCATTCACAGTTCTCGCAAATGCATGTATTTATTCATTTATTTATTAGAATATATTTATACAGGCACAAAAGATCAGCAATCTGCTGTTGTAAACCAATGTCCTGATAATGAATTTGGTCTTAACAAAGTCACAATCGTTCAAAGCGCGATTTTTTTTTTGGCGACATAATGCAGCAAACCTTTAAGGAGTGGGTAGGGGCATCGAAATAGGGTGAATGGGCATAATATTACAGTTTAATAAAATTCCTAAGGTTTAACATTTAGCATTTTAACTTTTAATCATATCTCTAATTTTGCATTGTTTATCTCCTTCATTCTTTTTATTTATTCTTAATTCCTGAACTGTATTTACACAAATGCAATTTTTTTTTTTATCAATTCAGTAAATCGTCATCTTGAAATGGTCCGGATATTTATTTCTTTAAAAACTTTTGTAATTCAAGTATTTCAAGTATAATACTTCATTTTGAATCCTTATGTTTGTTACATGTATTTTTAATGTATAATGTATATGATGTATCCACTGTAATTGAATGTATTTTTACTGCACGGCCCCATTGAAAAACAGCATGTGCTGAACTGGGTTTTTAACCGTGTTTAAATAAATGTATCAAATCAAATCAAATCAAATTGATGAGGGTGCACAAATGCTGAGCTGCGCACAATTTGTTCTATGGGTCCACAGATCATAAATCATGGTGGATGCGCACATGAAAAGCGTATACTATACGGACACAGTCAATACGGCACCAAATCATTGCAACTACAATTGCTATAGTCAGTCAGTGATAGTTGTTCTATGCGAACAATAATAATCACAACTGACCAATTCAGACTAAAATAACAATCAATATGTACGCATACAATGAACAGCGCATTGAGATGCAATTCACACAAAGGCAATCAAAATTCCGATCGATATCAAACTGCCCAAGAATCGTATATGAATCTGAAATGAACAATTGAGAATCTAGGACTGAAAATAGGGAATGAAAATGAACAATGTTTATTTTATATAATCATTTCTACTTCTCCGAGTGACTCCAACATACAATGTGTTCATGGCATATATTATTTTTTATAATACAGGTGCTTTTCTTACGAAAACAAATTAAATATAATCATGTCGGTATTGTGTGTATATTCATCAAATGAGAGACTCCATAATAGACTATGTGATTTTCCCAAATACAACAATTTCTTATAAATAGATTGTCGTCTATTCTGAAGAAAAAAATGATTGCAAATGCCGACTCTCACCGTTGCGTTTAGCTGCGTCGGCCCAGCGTTTTTTGAAAATTATAAACGCTCCCTACGCGAACCAGTACGCTGATCAGATGGTGGACTAACGTTCGACTTGCGCTCATGGAGCGTATACGCCGAATGTCAGACCACCGTTATTTATGACCTGCGTATTTCTGCGTCAATCGAGCGTTTTTAATTTCCAAAACGCTTGGCTGACGCAAAGTTGTGATTGTCGTATTACAGTGGAAATCGTAACAATGCGTAACTGCGACAGGACGCAACCCAAAGCGAAAGAATCACCCTGAATCAATTTATGATTGCGCGATCACACACTTAGGGATAAAGGAAATAACATTGTAACTTTAAATGTGCAAACAAATTTACACTGGGTTTAACCTTTTTTTGTGCAATATTGCACCATTTCAAGTAAAAATCAAACCACAAAAGGTAAGATTTTTGTATTTTTCGGAGTGCTCAGAGGATTCGAATCCGCGCCTTTTAGGATGCGGGTTCTCAAACATTGCCTTATCCAATCATTCCACGCTCCCATCACAAACGATGGCGAATAATCATAACAGTTTCCAGGTGTCTGCTTGAGGTTGTGAAAATGTAAAGTACCGTATTACATCTTTCGCAGTTTTGCTGCAGATCTCCCTTTTTATGTTATGTACCTTGTTTTTCGGCTAATCTTGATGCAGCAGTACTCGCGCACGCCACGACGCGCATTCGGCCGGGTGAAATGATAATCTTCGTGTTATTTAATTATTTGTTTATTTATTTATTTAAACATCTTTTTACGGGATGACATGTTCAGATAAAAACTGTTTTTCAACACGGTCCTGCAGTACATAAAACAAGTTACATATTACAATCAGAAATCATCAAAAATGGCCTAAAATGGTAAAAAGCATAAATAATTTAAAAAGACGAGTTGTACATAGTAAAAGCATAAATATTGATGTTTAAATATAAAATCACTTGAATCAATTATTAATTATCATACATATTAAAAACAAATAAACTTTATATATTTATTAAAAGTTCAAATTCGATATCAGGAATGTGCACCATGAGATTTTGATAAATATGTCTTCTTGTATTGCGCTTTAAAGGTATCTATTGTGAAGGCATTTTGTATTTTGTTAGGAATTTTGTTCCATCTCTTTGCTCCCGAATATTAAAATGATTGTTTGAATATTGTTAGATTTGGTTTGGGTTTTACAACATTTAGGCTAGAAGCAAATCTTGTCTGATGATTGTGAAGTTCAAAACACATTTCAACGTTACACAGTCATGACAGTTGAATTTGCCGACCTAAGAGTAGGCATTTGCCAATGCAATTGCGCTCGTTTTTTGTTTTAAGTTTGTGTGCGAGATTCCTTAAATCTAATCACAGAAGAATATACATCAGGATGAAGATGGATATTTCGTCTACCTAATTTAAGCGTGTACATGTTGTACATTTCGGGTTTTTTTTTTCTTCAATTAATTCAAAGAAGATAATGTCAAGAAATGTACGATTTAGGTCGGCATAGGTTTTATATGAAGAGAGGATGTTGAACTATGGGTGCTTTTTGTCCAAATATTATACCATCATCATTAAATCGGTCTCGTTGATTCAAACAAATGATTCCATAACGCTCTAAAGAAACCAGGCAGTTGCCTGCGAAAACATTTATGTTTTCATTTTGGAATATGCGTACACATATATTGGTCAGCACCATAATTAAAGGGCAATCATGAACGCTTTGATGCCTGACATTATTAAATGTTTATAGAAGATGTAATAAGACATGGTAATTTCGGAGGGGTCAAGCGCCATTTTGGTTTACATCTTACGCAAAATGATAACATTCGTACGGTGGTTTTAACCGTTCGTTCACCTATACAACGCAGGTTAGTGTTTTGATACCGGGCCTCTGAACTACGTAGCGCGCGCAGAGTCGCTGGTCAGACATGGCACGCGGTCTGTCAGCTCGCGTTCGCTCGCCCGTCAGTAACGTATGCTTGATTTATCGTCTATAGCGCGCGCGCATGGTGGATAGTTTTCTGGTGTTAGGTGTTGGCAAAATATTGTTCACCCGTGCGTAACTTAAGTCCTTAGCTAATTGCGCTTAATGAGCGCTGTAGCGCCGTATAATAAAGCCACAAGTTCAAGCAAAAGCCACTAATTTTCTTGACCGTTCGATTATTTTTCGGAGAATCGCCCATTCCTACCTTTAATCTCCGAAAAATTATTTTCACCCTTGCCCATTTCCTTGGGTCGTTGTGGTCTGTTTAAAATTATTGCTTTGGTCGATAATTTCATCCTTATAAGATTGTGGTTATAAACTTTGCTCTCTAATTTAGCCTTTTAATTCGTTGGGTTTGGGGCTTAACGCCTTGCGCTTGTTTGTAAATTTTAATGTCCCCAAAGCCGTTTCCTTAGCAACCCTCTCCATCCACCCCGATCTCCCCTCTCTCTTTCGTTCTCTCTCCTTCTTTTCTCCCTTTACCCATTTTATGCTATTTTGCCTTACACCAAAGGACACTGTGTAAATTGCGTGTTGGAGCAGTTTCAGTTGATTAAGAAATTAATGCTATTCATTTGAGTTGATTGGCTTTCATGACCGTAATGATGAAATGATTAGATTGAGGTATAGAATTACAACTCAACGAAAAAAAATTACGTGTGTGTGTAAAGGGCTGAGTCACATCTTTTTAGCATGCGTCGACCCAGCGTTTTCCTTTTTCTTCTTGAAAATTAAAAATGCTCCTTGAGCGCAAAGTACACGCTAATAATACGGTGGACTGACGTTCGACTTGTGCTCGAGGAGAGTACATCGAGCGTTAGTCCACCGTATGACTTGCGTCTTTGTGCGCCCAGGGAGCGTTACCAAAATGCTGGGCCGATGACACAGGATAGAAACGCGAAGGTGTGAGTTGGCCTTAACATTAAATTGTCTTTCTTGTAGCTCAAAGCGAATAATTTATTACATATTTGACCACAGTTAAAGACACCCAAATTCTTAACTGACGATGAATTCTGAGCTGATATATATCAAATTTAGATTCATGAAAAGATGGTGATTTTATCCATCAAACAATCAAGGATTTGTTTTATCATTTCTTTTTTTTTCTTTTTTTCATGTAAATATTGAAAACAATCATAAAAAATTACAATATTTACATATAATTGGCAAGAACAAAAAATAAGAATCAGAAATATGTATAAAAAATAGATGAATAAAAATGAATACGAAAGGGCATGAGAGTGAGACAGATTAAAAAAAACCAAGTAGCTCAGGATTGAATCTATAGTATCAGACCTCGATCATGTTAGCAACGATCAAACAACTCCAACAATCAATGATTAGTCTAAATTCATAAATAACAAAGTCACCAATAGGAAAATATGAAAATCCCTTATACACTCCAGAAGCAATGGAAAAAAGGAACAAGTGCATCGACAGCAAAAATAAAATCTCCGTTTCTAAATTGTATATTTTTATAGCTGAGTCCGAGCCTACAAAAGGTCTATTGGTGTATCGCGGTTGCTGGAGAATAAAAGATATATTCAATGAACAGAAATGGATCATATCCGAGGCGAGAAAACGATAAGTGGAGAGAAAAACCTCCCTTTTTGTAATTATTCAACAAGCGTGAATATCTAGGACTGCGATAATCAGAGATTCTACGTGTCTAACAACAGAGCATTCATGGTCATGATGGTGTTTCTTGTGAAACGATATGACCTCTTTTGAGAGGATAAATTGGGCCAATGAATCAGTGTAAAAGTGGAAACGTCAACTAAGCAAACGAAAAATGGCAGAAATGATATTAGATTATTGTGATGATCGTGGGGTCATACATGGTTGGAATAGAGAGGTGGGGGTAGGGTAGGAGAGAGAGAGAGCGGAAGGGGGGAAATGGTGGATGGGTGGATGGATTGGGGAGAGGAAGGAGATGTAGAGGGTAAATGAGACAGGGCGGAATATGTATGATGTAGATGGGCGAGGGAGAATGAGAGAGAAAGAGAGAGAAAGTGAGAGAGAGAGAGAGAGAGAGAGAGAGAGAGAGAGAGAGGGGGGGGGGAGAGGGAGAGAGAGAGGGGGAAGACTTGAGGAGAGGGGTGGGGAGAAAGGATGTAGGGGAGAGAGGAGAGAATGATTTATAGAAAAGAAAGAACTTGGATTTTGAAAGAGTAAAAAAAAAAGACGTGACTAGATGACGAGAAAGAGATAGATAGATAAAAATAAATGGAGTGAGAGAGAAAGGGGAAAAGGAGCAAGATAAGGAGTGAGTCTAGAGAAAAGGGTACAAAGTGTATTATAAAAGAATAAGGATATTGAGCATTGGAAATGATGCTATGTTGTGAAACGATATGACCTCTATTGGGAGGATAAATTGGGCCAATGAATCAGTGAAAATGTGGAAACGTCAACTAAGCAAACTAAAAATGGCAGAAATTATATTAGATTATTGTGATGATCGTGGGGTCATACATGGTTGGAATAGAGAGGGGTGGGTAGGATAGGAGAGAGAGTGGAAGGGGAGAAAGTGTGGATGGAGAATAGAGAGGGGTGGGTAGGGTAGGGGGGAGAGAGAGAGAGAGAGAGAGAGAGAGAGAGAGAGAGAGAGAGGGAGAGAGAGAAAATGATTAAAACAGAAAGATAAAGAGTGATAAAGATTGCGCCAAAAGACATGAAAGACAAAAGATTTATGAAAATATCATTCAAATACATTCACAAAAGAAAATTAAGAAAACACTTTAAATTGGCCATTAGATTTTTAGGCATATAAACATTTTCTTTGGAATTCTAATCACGTATCTCAGTTCATTTCCTGTCTTTCTATACAATCAATCGTTTATTGAATTTATATTTTGACGATGTAGTGAATCCTCCGAATGTACTTGCATATTTCAGAGTATAGTTTTTTTTTTAAAGCTGAAAACATGTCTTCTTCCAAATCAAGTCTTTGATAGTCCCAAATGATTTCATTTAACCATACCTCCATTTCTCAAGAGGCATTGTTTGTTCGATAAATTCACAACCACAACCACAATCTTTATTTTGTCTTCATATGAGTTTGGTATAATTCATAACAGGTTTGATAATCATTTTAAAATTCCATCAATAACTATGAAAATTATTAATGGCAAAAAAATAATCAAAATTTTTTTAAATTTAATTTTGGTCTCTATCTCTTATCTATAAGCCGCATTGCAACGCACTTGACATTTCGAGAGTATAATATCATACTTAATCGATAACCAGAAATATTACTGGGTAAATAGGCTTATATCAAGCCGACTAAACGAGATGAACCTCCAAAAGGCAATCTCCTTGTACAAATAAAGTGTGCGTAAGCGTCGCCAAAAGGGCGGATTCGCCGCCCAAACACGTTCGATTTAAAGCCCATTAACCTCCTTCTAAAGTCGGACCAGGGATTCCCTGGTCGGACTCGATTGAAGGCGTTATTGGAAGGGGGTGGCGAAGGGGGAAAATCGATAATCTTGTCGTGTAGAAATGTCGGCTTATAACTGGTATTGATTACAAAATATGGAATGGGGAGAGCTGGTTGTGATGGATGGAGGGAGAGAGAGAGTGGGAGGGAAAGAGAGAGAGAGAGAGAGATTTTTAGAGAGAGAGAGAGAGAGGGGGAGAGAGAAGTGGGGAGAGGGACGGAGAGAGGTGAGAAGAATTTTTGCAATTGAGTAAAAAGTTTAATTAACACTTTGATTGTTTAGATTATGTCCAATTTAAATTGCAAAAAATTATACCATAATATTCAAATCATGAGATGTGTGTCAGGTAGACGTTTTGCCCAAAGTTACATAGAGTGAGCAGAGAGAAGGGAAGTGAGTGTAAAGTTTTCAGCGCCATGAGCACCGATAAGGTGGACCTGTGCGCTATACAAGTAGCCACCATTATTATTATTATTATTATATTGAATGATATAGAAATATGACAGTGGAGAAAGGCGACGGAAAGCCAAAAAAAAGAAGAAATGGAACAAAATAGAAGATCCCGTGATAAGCATTTTGTTAACACAAGGAGAATTTAAAGTGCAGATGAAAGAGACAAGGAGAAAAAAAAAAGAAGATGGAGAAAGGAAAGGAGCACAAAAGGAATAATCTGACATGAGAGGTCAAGAACAATTATTATCACACCATGATGAACTTCAATAAATGAAAAATCGATGTTTAATTTCATCATATGAGAAACATCACCATCGTAGATTTGAAATCTGCTCGGATAAAAGAACAAAAAATTGAGCGACTCGTTCTTAAATTGACAATACCACGTGCGCGAATGGTCACCCAATACTTTTGAGATAGATATGGTAAAACCACAAATCAAATATACACTTGCGATCAGTATTTTGTTCGTTTTTATTCTTTATCTTCTTTCTTTCTGGTTTCTTATTCTGAACGGGCACGAGCCGGGGTTCTGAAAGGGAATTATAGTACGCCTGCCCTTTTTGGTTGTGTGATTTGAAAGGCAACCCTTTACCCCTCCCACCGACCCTTATTTTACAGTAAAGCTGGTCTAGCCCCTTCTCACTACGCTTTCAATTTTCTGTCACCCCCTCTCTCCCACTCTCTCTCTCTCTCTCCATCTATATGTCACCCTCCCATACTATTTTTCTCTCATTATCTCTCTTTCTCTATTTCTCTCTTTCCCTCTCTATTTATTTATCCCTCTTTCTCGGCTCTCTTCCCCATCCCTTCTATCTGTCTGCCTCTCTCTTCA
>BQKZ01006180.1:0-12790 GCA_036244855.1 Temnopleurus reevesii | reverse complement strand
ATCATCATCATCATCACCATCATCATCATCATCATCACCACCAACATCATCATTATCATCATCATCACCATCACCATTACCATCACCATTATCATCATCATAATCATAATCATAATCACCATCATCATAATCATCATCATCATCATTATCATCATCATCATCATCTTCATCATCTTCATCATCATCATCATTATCATCATCTCCTTCTTCAAATTCTTCATCAATTCTTCGTCGTCGATTTTTTTTCGTAAGATTCGTCTTCAGATATGAAAATAAGTGAAATGAACAGAATGAGGGATATTGGAACAATATTAGAATGTACTGCTAATATGCATATTTTTTAGCATGATGTTTAGTATATATAAACATCGAGTCTATGTTAGATAAACCTTATGATTTTCCCTCAATTTAGCAGATTTTGATAAAATAGAATTATTATTCTCTTTTGGATCGAAATTACCGATAGCATAATTTGTAGGTATTTTTTTTATTCCAAGGGAGTAAAGAGATGTTCTGATATTTTGGTGACAATTGATCCTTTCGGCAACAGAGGGCGCATGTTCTAATTTCTGAATTGTCGTCAACCGCTGTACGATGTTCACGCAATTTTGCAAAGAACGTGGGTTTCAGTACCAGGGGCAGGGAGAGGATAGGAATATTGATCAATGTCATCATGATTAGCTGATAAATGAATACAAGTCAAAAAGTAAATTCGCTACAAGCTTTTAGCCCTACCAGAATAAATAGCCTTATATGTTGGAGAGTGTCACTCCCAATTTGTAAATGTTAATAAAAGCGTCATATAAGAAAAAAAATATCATGTTTGTATGCATGTACACAATACCGTTCTTGTTTTCCCGCCAGAAAGCATGCACTGCATATGGATCCTCCAGAAGTTAATAAATAGGCCTCTCGATACCGACTTTACTCATTCTCCTGAGGATGATGAGAACATGCTCATCGAAAAGTCGAGAGTACGTGGGTTGGTCCTTTTCAGGACCACTCACATTTTCAAGAAAGATAACTCGTTGTACCGTGAAGCCTCCTTCTCAGAATGTCACGTTACTTCAATATGAGGACAAGTCTGAAAATAACAAAAACAAATATAAATTTAAAAAAATCAAGAATAAAACAAACCCGGTTCCCTTTTTTTTCTGGGTGCTGGGAAATGGTCAAGCAGATCTGCTGACAAGGAAAGGTGCCCATTTGACCTTTGAATAAGCCGAATTATAATACATTCAAATTTATGCATATTTCTTGCCAACGAGCATAGTCAGTATATAGTATTCCTAAATCCGAGGTAAAAACAACTGGACTATAGAATACTTGAAATACATGTTGCAAGGTCAGGCAAGCCTCGGGCAAGCTTTCGGTTGGTCAAAACCAAAACTTTGTGTTTAGGAAATTTATCAAATCTACATCGATTAGTAAACCCTCCTATCCCTTCAAACTCGTTTACGGCCATGATAATCCCAAATGTCCAAGTCTAAAGTACATTGATCTGAAATATATTTGAGAGGGCGACATAACAACCTTTCGGCCGCGGTGAATGGAGAAATACCGAGGCGCGTGGCGCGATCTCCCCCGTCCCCATCCCACCAGGTAGAATACCCTATCCCGCTCACACCGCGACAATACATGTCGTCTTATCCTTGCAAAAACTAACAATGTGTAGCGAAATAAAAATATTGTTTCGGTGAAAAATAGCCCCTCCGCTTTTGTCAACAAGCAAAATGGGGGAGGTATTCAGACCCTCCCCTCTCCTCCTACTTGTTTTCTTGTGGTTCCCCTTCAAAAGATAGCTTTGAATATAAAGTTTCTTTAAAGTGTTAGCCTTGCTTCCAGCAGTTGGTTGTGAGATTATATTTATATTTATCATACCTCTGAGGTTAGGGTTTTGCTGTCCACACAACATCGTTTGAAAATGGCAAACTTCGAGCATTTTCCTTCTTTGATGATTCCGAACCCGAATTACTTTTAACACATACAATATATTCAGTTTCATTTATTTTGCCAAAATCAAATGGTGTACCATTCCAATACTGCGCATTTGTATTGCAATTTGAATCGGAATTAAGCTGCTTATGTACATGTCTAGTTCCACACAAGACGCTACGCAAACGCAACCATATGGAGAGATAACGACGCTTAGCTGAAACTAACACATGTGTATGTCGAGCGCTATGCGAACGCGTTCAATGTTTGGGATCGTCACCAACGCTGGGCAGACGTTTGCAATAAACGCAAAGTTGTGGGTCCGTCTTAAGGAAGAATTTCAAGAGGAGAAGGGGGGACTCAATCATAAGTCCCTATTTTTTTTTTTTGGGGGGGGGGCGAATGATATCTTAGCCCAAAAGGTTCGCAAGCCTATGAAAATGACGTTCAGCAAAATTCTTTTACGAAAATAAGTGGAACTCTGCGCTTCGTCTTAGGATCAGGCTACTGTATATCATTTGGACAATTATGTTTTTCGGGGGGGGGGGCTGAATTAGCCCTAAAGGTTTACAAGCCTATATGAAAATGACCATCCTCATGATACACCCAAATGGAACACTGCTCTTCGTCCTGGAATCAGGCTATATCATTTTGACAATCTTTTTTGGAGGGGGGGCTGAATAAGATCATAGCCCAAATGCCAAAAGGTTCGCAAGCCTATGAAAATGACGTTCCGCATATTTTACGAAAATAAATGGAACTCTGCGCTTCGTCTTGAGATCAGGCTATATCATTTTGACAATTGGGGGGGGGGGGGAGGGCTCAATAATTTTTAGCCCCAAAGGTTCACAAGCCTATGAAAGCCTATGGAGTCAGACTATATCATTTTGACAATTATTGGGGGTGGGGGAATAATATCTTACCCTCAAAGTTCACAAGCCTATGAAAGCCTATGAAATATGAAAATGACCATCTATATAAAAAAACGGAAATAAATGGAACATTGCACTTCGTCTTGGAATCAGGCTATATGATTTTTGACAATAATGGTTATGATCCGACGTAAGTGGTCTTCATACAGCAATAACTGTGGTCGATGAGGTCTCCTAATCCCCATGTATAGCATAATAGCCAGAGGAGACAGGGGGACAATCTATACCCCTGCTCTCCCCCCGCCCCAATACCATCTCACGAAGCCGCCTGAATCAACTTTACCATCTTGCTTTCTCATGTTCGATTTATTTCTTTTAAAAACACGACTTTGGTGTGATTCTTGTGGGCTATTGTCGCAGGTGCGTTGGTAGGGGCGCGATATTGAGAAAGTTTTCTTTTATTTTGGGGGTACGCCCCCATGTTTTGATATTTTGACACCTCACAAAGTGAGTATGAGATGGAGATTAATTTCGACTTATATTGGTTTGTTTTGTGCGTTCTGCGTGCACCTTATCGAGATGCATACACAAGGAAATGTACATTAGGCTATATGTCAGAATACGACATAGCTGATGTATATTTCCAAATAAAATATCTTTGAGAATGAGAATATCAAGGAACAGAATGGTTGAAATAAAATGTTCAGTTCGGCTTGTGATCGTAATAAACGAGGCATATCACAGGATTGGTGTTTTTTAGAGAATGATTAAAACAAACTTATCGGCATTACTTCCGTAACAAAATCCAAATAATAGTTAACATGATTAAAGACATTTAGTACCATGTATATTATTATCGTAGTAGTTAGCAAGATCAGCAGCTCAGGCTCCACCACCACCATCATCATCATCATCATCATCATCATCATCATCATCATCATCATCATCATCGTCTTCATCGTCACCATCACCACCACCATTATCCTCATCATCGTCGTCGTCGTCATCATCATCATTATCATCATCATCATCATCATTATATTCATATTCATATCCATATTTATCATAAACAACACGACCGCTACCACCACCACGACCACCACTATCATCATCATTATCACGACCACCACCAACATCATCATCGTCATCTCAATCGCTACCACAATCATCATCATAATCAGCAGCAATTATCTACGGAGTCACCCCCATACCTTCCCCGCTCGTGTTGTCCTGCCAAAGTTTTCGGATATATTTTCATCGGATATATGTTTTTGCCATATAATGTCATCATTGCTAAACGAAATGTCTCCAGAGCCCTCTCAATAGAAGTCACTATAGGTTGCCTCGCCCAAACCATGGCCAAGTGAGACGGGCGCCGCCATGCGTCAAAAAGCATGGTAGTAGCGAATCAGGCAAAGATATCAGCCCGCCGAGGACGGCCGAACTCACCGTGCGGTTTCGATGCTGCAATCAGTGGTCAAATTTGTGGAGGCTAAAGACGTTAAACGTATTCATGGTTTTAGATGAGATAAATAAGTAATTTGTAAAGTTTACAGAATTTGGAAACAGCAAATGTTATATCAGTTGATAACTTGTTTACTTATATTTTCAGTGTAATATCACTGTATTCATCCCCATGTTAGCATTTTGCACACAAGAACCTTTTTTGTTTGCTATAAACACATTTATTTATTTTTTTTTTTTCATTTTTGAGGGATGCATTGGATAGAAAGAAGGAGAGAGAGAGAGAGAGAGAGAGAGAGAGAGAGAGAGAGAGAGAAAGGGAGGCATGAAACGCCATTGAGAAAAGGGGGATGATTGAGCTATTTAATTATAGTAATAGAAAAGTCACAATAAAAAGAAAAGAATTCAAATATAATTTTGTTTGTTTGTGTGAGAACGAATTGAGAGTCAACTTAGAAATATAAAGAGCGGTAGAGTCAGAAAAGGAGTGAAGAAAAAGATATATAGAAGGGACAATATGATTACATAAATTAATTTCCTTTGCGGCTGAGAAGAAAAAGGAGAGCATAATGAACGGCGACAGACTGCAAACATTGATAAAAAGCGACCGATATTACGCTTTTAAGAAAAGGACTGCGAAAGTAAAGCAAAGCACATCCACAATTCATGCTCTACGTAATAAATCTATGAATTGAAGAACCCCATAACAACAGACCTTATAATTATTACCACTAATATAGCGCATAATAAAGCGTATATCGCCCACAAACGCTGGCATTTCATTGGAAAAAAAAAACCCACACTCTCCCCGCCCCTTCTTCATACCCAAAATTATTCACATACGGGTCCTCCAGACAATACATACAAAGGCGAATCTTAAAGTGAACAGAGGGTATGGGAGAGGGAAAAAGTTTAAGATTTCTCCCTGTCTTATTGATTTTCAAAGCCGCTCGCGCGTGATTTATCTCTTTTTATTAATTACAGTGGGTTATAAATGGATGGAGTTGACTTGATTGGACGATGAAAAGGGGATATGTTTTGAAGAGTTTTTCTTTCTGATGCTAAATCGTTATGGGAGGAGTCTTTTGGAGAAAAAAAAAGATGGTTATAATTAGTTTTGATATCTTCAAGGGTGCTTGCGCAGTAGGGAGCAAACGCGAAACTTTTAACTTGTTCCCTTTATAGCGAGAAGCGCATGCGCAATTATCGCGAAAACTCCAACCTATCGCGAAACGAGAGACAAGTGCGAAGCGTTGCTAAGCCGCGCCCACTTTGCACGAGACCGGCTAACAATTGACCAATCAGCGCGTGGCTCCGCGATCTGCCAATCATTGCTGCTCAAGCCGGTGCGATAGTCTATTGACGATTCCCCCCGAAAGTGCGGTTTGCGTTTAGTGGTGGTCATAAATGCGTTTGCATTGATTACCATCGGTCATACATAACAAGTCTCACAATCGACCTCGCAAAAAAGGCATAATCATCGATATATATTCGCTTTTATTGGCCGCCGAGGAGAAAAGTTGATCACTCCTGTGGCCGTTATTTACAACTATTGGTTTTGATTTGATTTGATTTGTTCGTATGACTGCGCTGGAAGCTAGTAACCGTTCTGTGATGCCAGGCGAGGTACCGTACTCCTTCGCGCCTGCTCTCCCCGCGATGTCCGGTCTACCACACCCCGGTGGGCTACCACTACCCCATCTCATACGGAGGCTCGAACCGAGGATTGACTCATCCGAGGAGAAGTCCATATTCTCCGGTGTCCTAGCCCCGACACCAATCTACCAAAGCATCTTCCGGCAACACCTCGCAACTCTACCACAGGCAACCTCCAATAAGACGTCCTCTCCGCTGGCAACACCGCCACCTGTACAACCACAACCACTGGTTGGTGTTGCAGCAACCTCGACAACGTCTTTCCTCGTCAAGGACATCCTTTCCAGCCGGGCACCGATCCATAAACCCATTCCGCGACACCCCGCTTCCTGCACCACTTGCAACGGTCTTCGGCAGCAAAAAGACCACCAAACTCCTGTCACATCTTCCAACGGAAACTTAAACAATAACAACAATAACTCGTCACTGAGCAACGACCACCAGCATCACTACCATCATCACCATCCACATGGTGATCGGCCCTCGTCATCGTCACCGCATCCTCCGTCATCGATCTCCTCATCATCAACCAGTTCGTCATCGCAATCGCACGGTCATCTCCCAATATCATCGACAACATCGAGCGCGCATTCGCACCATCCACTCCCGTTGCCGTTGACGCCGTCGTTTCAACCCACCCCTCATCATGCACCGCACCGTCTTCCTCCTCTCCATCCCAGCCATCATCGACATCAACCACCGAGTCCGCAGGGATCGCCGAAGACCAGCAATCTCCAGGCCCAGCATCAAGCACCGCACCCAGCCGGAGCGCCTCCGACAGGGCTTTTAAAGTTCGGCGTCAACTCGCTCCTGTCACCCCACAGCTTGTCACCACATCGTAAGTTTTTCTATTTCTTTGTTTCCATTTTGTTTTTGTTTGTTTATTTGTTTGTTATTTTACTGTTTCAAAAAACTTGAAAATATATAAAGTCTTTTAATCAATAACCTTGTCAGTGTTTCCGCTAGCGAGGGTAATATTATACGCATTCTTGACCATTCAGCACAAGAATACCAATCGTAACTTGATAAAATACCGCTCCGGATTTGATAATTTACATAGTTTGCAAGGTACTTTTGGTATGAGATCAATAGATATGAATTATTTTCTTATGCATCTAATATTTATCTTGTCGATGACATCGTATAAACTTTGCATGATTCCATTATCATTGTCATTATTTTCCTTTCATCAATTTTATCTCTTCATTGCATGTTACAACTTCTCTCACATTTTGAATAGTCTTGGTTGAATCTTTCTTCATAAAAATTCGGGCTAGTTTTGGTTGGATCTTTGTCTAAATGTTTATTTATTCTTATATGACTTTCACCACTTCACTTTGACCCGCTGCGTTTTCATTACGTATTACAATTCATCTCACAAACTTGTGAATAATCTTGGTTGAATCTTACTTTATCTGTTTATATAGACGTTTCATTATTCGTATGACTTTTAGCGCGTAATTGTGACCTCTATGTCGTCAAAGATCCATCAATGTCCATTAAAATCACAATGATCATATTTCAATTCGCCAAAAGATCATGGGAATCGCCCTCTCAAAGACAAAAGTACTTTTAAATTAAAGAAAATTGGCCGCTCCTTTAGACGACTTAAAAAGATTGCCCGTTCAATGGCAATCATGACATGGGTCTCGTACTTCTAATCTTTCAAATGAATGGCATGTGATTGAAATCTTCAATATCTTTCATCTATATGTTTGTTATTATGATTGTAGGCTGAGCTCGATTTCACCTTCAAGACGATCATATAGTAATCAGATTTGATTATAAGATATTACATCTTAAATAGAATAACAATTGCGATTATCCAGATAATGAAAGAAATTTTACAAAAATGAATTTCATTGCCATCGCTGACCCCCATACTTACCCGAGCCTATTAGAGGATGCTAACGAGAATTAGATTCGATTCTCCCCCAGACTCCACCGTCAGACCTCTGTTAGTGTTGACCCTAGCTTGGTGCTAACGAGCGAGAGATAAGCCTCGACAAGTGTAGAGGATAAGATTGCTTACATTGTAATTGTGCGATGGGGATCCAATATCTAATGCTGCTATCACGAACAACTGGTGGTTATTTAGGAACGTTAAGTGATATTCTGATGATTTGCGGGGATGGGAAAAAGGGAGGGATAGGCTAGATTTATAGAGAAGGTACACTCGGCAAATGATTTAGTATCAATCATTTTGACCATTGACGATGATATGCTGAATACGCAAGCTAAATACTTTATGAGAGAGCATTTGGCTCTCTTAAGACATGCCCAAGTAAATTGACGGACAGTTAATTAATCGTTTAATTCGTTTCAAACTTACGTCTTTCCCAGTTGCAATCATTTGTTCCTATTTGATGCCATGAAACATCATTGAACATCATATTTAAAATCGCAATCCTATTTCTTCAACACTCTTTAAAGTTGTTTCTTCTCTCTTTCTTTTCGGGGGTTTTATGCTATCTGACGCATGTCCCAAATTATATACTCATGATTTAATTGAATAGTGTATACAGATCTATGAAAAAGGAAGATGCTAGTTTCTACCTCAGCTTTATTATGTTAGGCAAAAGTTTACAAAACATTGGCAAACATGTCTGCAAAAGTGCAAGTGAAAAAGAAAAAAGAATATAGGCTACTACAAGTTACGCGTGTTTAGTCAAAGTAGTATGGACAATATGTATATTTAATTTATGTTGGTGAGCTATCTTTTGCGCAACGTTTCGAGGTTACATGTACCATAATGGTGGACATACAAATGAGATAGAGAATTAAGAACTTAAAACGTTTGAAAAAAATATCGGAGTAGATGATCATGGTCATTCCAATAATGCAGATGATCGTGGCATATCAGGACCAGTTGGCTTACCGTTTTAGATATGATTTTATCAACATTAGCCATACAAACTTATCAATAATCACCATTCTTCCGAGATTGTTCTTTGAGTGAGAAGTGCAAAATCATTTTCCTCATCACTTCTTTTGTTGGAAGACTTTTAATACGCCCATACAATATTGTCATTTTTGGCTCAGCACTGGCCATGCTGACATTGTCATGATTGTGTCGGCAAAGCCATGACAGCGTCGCTGAAACATGTGTGACGAGAATGGCGTTGAGGGCGACATTTCATTATCAACGAAGCAAAGATTTGTGAGGGTCGCATTGGCACAAGGGTATTTGAGATTTCAGTAAGAAAATATTTTTATCTCCCCCTCCCCACAGTCTTATTGTTATAACTGTTGATTTCATGTCTGTCTCATACCAATCGATAATCATCTTTACCTTTGATATATTCCTATTTTCGCCATTTCGCCATTGTCATTTTTTAATTGTCTCATATGTTCTGCTCATTTAATGACTTTAATTAACCGCCACTTGATAGCCCAGTCTGCCTATTTTCACATTTTTATTGAGTCATTATAACTCAACATATTGTAGTCTTATCATTATTCTATTTTTTTCTAATCTTTCCCAATTTTACCCCCTCCCTTATGAGGGCCTGAAGGTATTTATCAATTTTTATTATTAGTTTTGTTTTATCCTTTTCCTTCGACACAATACAATCTATTTTCATAAAATTAAATCAAACCCTTTAAATGCTCCTTTGCAATGCTTTTTAACTCGAAACCGATTGTTATGTCACAAATTTCAATTTCACGGCGGATGGATCTATCGTCCGTTGACATACTTTATGTTAAAGGGGAACTACACTCAGAGATTAAATTGCTATCATTAAATGAAAAATATGATGAACAAACTGTGAAAATTTGAGCAAAATCGGATGATCCATTCAAAAGTTATGAATTTTCAAAGTTTTGATTTACACCCCTCATGGGCTCCTTAAATTGGCAAACGCACAGGCACAAAATGGCTGCCAACATGGNTCCGCCATTGTTCCTACGGTGTGCTAAGTGCTTTAGCATGGGGGAGCGTCGGCCTGAAACAGGCGGTGCGATCGGTGGTATTGTCTGCGGTGTGTGAGTTCGCGTTCATTTTGTACGTGAAGCATGTTCTGTGAGGAAGTATGACCGCACCAGGTTGTTTTATTTTGCGATGATTAAGCCATTTCTATGTCGATTTCATTCAAACAAACTATGAACATGCTCTAATTTACTATTGAAAAATTGCATTATGGTAATAATTTTACTGCAGCTCGCAAACTAGTTAAATATCTGAAGCGCCCTCCTCCCAAAACTGGTATATCGCTTTAAGATTAAATAGTTAGGTGTAAAAGGAGATTGGCTTGGGTACTAAAAATATAAATGATTATCATCAAAATTAGAAAACATATCTCAATACAAGTGTTTTAGAGTAATGTGTTTTGATGATATTTGTTGTCAAAATCATTGGTGTTTAAAAATGATAAATATATGCAAGCAAAATAAGGACGAAAAATAGAAATCAGGCAAAAGGAGTATTTTTTGTTGTCATATACACTAAGAAAATGGCACAATTTCGCACTTTCAAGGTTGCACAGTAATGCAACACTGGGAGCACATATTTCTTCATGGTGCAATATTGCACCCTTTTTCATGACATTTTACAAGACGCGTGTATTTAAAAAAAAAATGATATGGTAGACGATCGAGAGGTTCGAACCGTCTTTTTATTCTGATGCAGACGTTTTACCAGTTGAACTGCAAACTGCTTCCCACCCATGGACGGATTATTATATAAGACATCAAAATATAGATTCTTATCCGTCAACCGTGACAGTCCGTTTCCGGTGAAAATATGCCAAAATATTCGCTCGTAATGCCGTAATGTCGCCTGATCAACTAGAGCAGATATGCAGCCCATTCGGTAAATCGTCTGCCCTGGAATGACGTGATCCTTCACGGCGCGGGTTCAAACCTCATTGCTGCGCTGTTTTAAAATATCTTGTTTATAAACCTCCACACTGAGAAAATGAGTAATCGTGCAATCTGAGAAAAAGAGTAAAAAATTGCCCCCTTATAAATGAAATTTAAAATTGGACCTCAAATGGTGCTCTCAGGCCCAAAGTTGCAAGGTGCAATTTGCCTCATTCCTTTCTAAGTGTGTGTCATAAGCATTTTGTATTTATGTGTGCGCCTTTAGGATGCAATATCATGGAAACTCTGAATTGTGGGCTTTTTAGAGTGCCCAATGCGTTTTAATTCGAACAAAAATCGAACAAAAACTTTAATAAATTATTGCATTTCGCGAATGATTGGATTCCTTTGACCATGTATACCGTAGAAGACATCACCACACCAATTGAGGCTCTAAAAAGGTACAATATTGCCTCTTTCAAAGATTTACTGCTACGAACTTGATATTGTATGAAAATTCACAGTTCGGATATTTCGTTGAAATATTCCTCACATGTTCATTCATTGTTCCATTTACTTGAATCTGTACACCTGATATTCTGATTGTAATCGATCCAAGATCTTTCTAGATCAGACCTAATAGGTAGTTAAGCAGATAAAAAGGGGTATTTTTTGAACGCTAACAAAAATGTGTTCTGATGTAACCGGAAAAGAAATGTGGAAAGGCAAAGTTTTTTGTTTGTCTTCTTCCATGCGTTTTTTTTAGTTTTACAAAATTAAAGGGATGTGCCCGAATGTGCCCCCCCCCCACCCCCGTGCTAAAAATTGAAAAATGGAGAAACGGTTACTTTATCTTGATGGATAACACGTATATTTGAATCCGTATGTATGGATTATTTCTAAGGTCCTTAAAACGTATAAAAGTGATATTTTGGCACTTGGTAGATGTTTAAAAGGACTACTTTTTCAGAGGATTTCATATTATTGATGATGATAATGCTGTCACGATATATTTTAATATCCTCTTATTTTGGGGTGTGTTAACTAACATCTGTTGACGAATTTCAACCTATCCGCGATTTATTATCAAGATCATCGCTCACCAATATATTCTAATATTTTCTTCAATCTCTAGCTCTATATCCTTCTATTATTCTGTGTGATAATGACCTATTTCGATATTTTCTTTCCATGATAACAATCAAACATGCATTCACACTTCCATAGCTGATAACTCAACGGTAATTATTAAGTGTTTCCCCGGCCAGAGCCGCGGGCGTAGTAACTGGTGGTCGCATTGTTGCAATGGGGAAAGCAAAACGTTGCACCGCTTCGCATCGACGCGCACAGCTCTTCCACGCGAGTCTTCCCCTCTCATCCCCCGATCTCTCGGCGGCGCATCACGGCGGAGTCTCGATCGATTGTGCCCCGCAGGTCTTTTCACAGCCCCTACGATTGCAACGGTGTCGTCATAGGGTGTTGATTTTCTACTGATTTTTGGACTGATTTTCGTATCTTTTTCGCCTCTGATAATAAAAACAAGATTTTTTGAGGTGATAGTAGATGGTGGGGTACCAGTAACGACATGTGGCATGGTGCTATTATGACTGGTTAACAAACTACATGAACTAGGATGATAATTGTTTGATTCGAGTTTAACCAAATACGCCATATCACTTTTCCCACCTCCCCTCCATCTCTCTCTCTCTCTCTATCTCTCTCTCTCTCTCTCTCTCTCTCTCTCTCACTCACACACACACACACACACACATAAACACACGCACACATGCACATACTTTCTACTTTTTTTCACGAATATTATTCCTATATTTTGTCCTCTTCCATTTTCCTTTTCCATTCTTCTTCGTCTTTTACTTCTTTATTATTCGTTTCTTTTTCTGATACTCCTACTTCTTCTTCCTTTTCTTCTTCCCCTAATTCTTCTTCTTCTTCTTCTTCCTCTCCTTCTTTTTATTATTATTCGTCTTCTTCTTCTTCTTCATCATCATCACCAGTACCATCATCATCAACATCATCATTATCATCATCATTATCATCAT
>BQKZ01006179.1:19613-44093 GCA_036244855.1 Temnopleurus reevesii | reverse complement strand
CAGGACATCACGTGACTCGACACAGGGCGCCATCAGTCGATTGATGTCAGTAGACTTTCTCTCTCGTAGCAGTCGCTCTCCTTCTCTCTCTACATCCATGTATAACGGAGATCATCTTCACCACACACCGGCTTCATTCTACACACCGATGGGTTATCATCCGTACGTCTTCTACATCGGCCGATAGACATTTCTATATGAATTATGAACTTGATGAAAACATGTGATATTATTCTTCAAGTTCATATTCTTGATATTTACAATACCTATAACTTGTTGATTTATCTTCTAATAAAGTAACTAAGAAATGAACGTGTATTCCTCGTTTTTCAGTCTCATCATTTAGTCCCAGTGTTTATTTGAGGTAGAGTAGTATTGATTCGATTAATATGTTGATTGTCAGTCGATGCATATTATTTGAGAAGTGCAGAGATCATCAGAGTCTGAGATTAGAGAGATGGAACAAGATCTGAATTGTAGATCATTGGGCCAATAGCACGAAATAATCCTCTTCTTGCTAAGACGACTGAACTTCTTGTGCCGTCCTCTTAATATGATTTATACGTATCCACGTTTGTTTCTGTATTAAGAGGGTGGCACAAGAAGTTAAGACGTATTAGCAAGAAGATGATAGCTAAGACCATTTCGTGCAATTGGCCCCAGGATTTCTATAAGGAGATGTCGAGATTGCAAAAAAACACTATAAAATGGCAGCAATATTTCATAAATAGATTGTAAATTGCGTGGCCAGTAAAAGCAGAATACATGTAGTAATAATACAAAACACATAAACCAAATTTTAAGACGTATATATATACGCACTTTTCTTTGACCAATGTTTCATTTTTTAAGGTGTTTGTGTGTGTGTGTGGGGGGGGGGGGTAATCTCCCCTAGCTTTTTCCTGGGTCAATAAAAAAAAACATGGAAAGTGTGTTTTGAAAGCCATTATTTCGATCAACTGTGTCGATCTGTGACCGTGATTGGGGGATGACACAGTTCGAACCTTCATTTATTAAATTTTATACAGGGTTTTGACAGGGGCGTTCTATAAGTCACACAGAATCTACGAAATCTTACTTGTCACTTCAATGCCTGAAATCGAAGAGACGATAAAGCATTAATTAGTGAAGGTACGAACTAGCGAACAGAGCAAGAAAAAATACAACTTTTAATACCAGAAATTACACAAGGATACTATCATTAAGAATTCTTACGGGCCATTACATTGCCTGAAGTATGAGTGAGCGAAGCAAGCAAGGAAAACATTCCTTTTTATACCAATATGATTATTTTGAAAAGATATTTAAAAAAAATTAAAAAAAAGAATCATACCCCCCAGAACCGACATGATAATGTACCACTAGAGCGAGTGACGCGATAGAGCGATGAAAAATATGTCAATCTTCTGGTCATTTTCGCTATATCTTTATGATTAACATTTGGCCTTTCTAATAAATAGCTTTATGCAATTTCAATGCTTAAATGTAAAAGGAATAAAAAAGCATGATGGGACACGGTACGAGCACCGATGAAAGATATGCAAATAATCTGTTCGTTTTGATTTCGCTCCATTTTATACCCCAAAATTTCTTTATCACTTCACTAGTCTAGCGAACCGTTCCTCCAATATGGCAGTCATTCGTTATAGACAGGTGAATCAAAAAGAACAAAAAAATAATATACATAAAAGACTAGGCCTGCGCCAGAAATAGTTTGCTTTGATTAAAAGCAGAAAAATCAGACGAACAGATAAAAAAAAAAAAGAGTTTGAAGTAAATCCGACAAGAAATCCGAGAAGGTGAAAACTGTGTTGGTTTTGTTTTCTTATTTCTTTGTTTGGGGGATTTGGGGCTATATTTTTTTTCGTTTGTTGATTTGTTTGGTGCTTTTTGTTTTTTTGCTTGTATGCTTGTTTTTCTTCTCTTCGGNGGGGGGGGGGGGGGGGGGGGGAGGGGCTGAAATTATGACATCTTTGCTTGCTTGTTAGACCGTCGATAATTGGGGCGCCAAACTTTACACGAAGTTGTTTCCCCCACGCCAACCCTGTCGTGAATTTTTTAGTCGTGTTTAGTGCGAGTATTGTCAATGATAAAAGAAATTATGTTGGGTGTGCAATAGAACTGTTACATTATAATACAATAGATATAATCGATGGGATAAGAACATAATGTGATAATGAAAAAGAATGTAAAAAAGAGAATGTGACGTGATGAATAAAATTACGTGTAAACCACCTTGTAGAAATTCGACTGTTCAAAATATGAAATTGAATGAAAATCTTTTCAAATAGAATAGGTAAAGGAATAATAAAGAGCATATTGAATGCTAAGTAAAGGGAAATGAACCATGGAACCAACAAGGTTACAAAAATGTCTGAAATTTGGTAATTCATTTGTTGAATTGAATGCAACTCGGATAAAATTGACCGGAAAAAAATCTTTATTAGGATACCAGTCTCAATTAATACGTACGGTTTGCAGAAAATTGACGTGTTTGCTTGTATGGATCTTTTCATACCGGTATTATTCAAAGATAAAGCAAGAAATTCGAAATATTGCATTTGACCATTTTCCATAAATAAATGACCAGGAGAGAGTCTCCACTGACAAGCTAGGAGAGTGATTGACAGATGGTACTTTAGGTTCTTATGAACCACTTCTAAACTCAAAGGAGCCGTCAAATCTGGGAACTACAAAAAATACGAAGCCCTTCTATGCAGACGTACATGTATCTTTTGTCAGGATAATAGGGTCATTAGCGCAAGAAGTCAAGATCAAAGAGAGATGAAGAACGACGTTGACGCATTGAAACGGCATGATCCTAATTCTGACACAGCGGATTAATCCCGGATTAAGCCAACGTACCCGCCGAATCACGGGATAGCAAAGCGCCGGGACCGACAGATTCGGCAAAGGTCAAAGCGGTTCTTTCCTATGGAAAACTTTTCTGTAATCCCATTGGCTAATACAATTGACCAATAGAAATTAGCGTCAACGCTGACACTAATGTTGTTGGAGATCCTGATTACTGTACACAGTTACGATAATTATTCGTTTACACCTGCTCGGTCATTGAACATCTTAAATTCCTCTCGCTCCAAACAAGAACTCAAATAAACTCTTCATCAAAATGGCAGATTCCACCGTGATCGCTCAAGTTTCATCGAGGAGAGTTCCAACCAAACGACCTCGTCGTCGACGTCCAATCGTCTTCACTGAGTTCCAGCTACGAATTCTAGAGACTGTGTTCAATGACAACCAGTATCCTGATATCAATACAAGAGAACAACTGGCTTCAAGACTACATCTAGATGAATACAGAATTATGGTAATTTTAATACATCAATCAAAACCAAATGCTGTATGAAAAAAAATAATGTAACAGAAACAATTAATCGACAAAAAATCTTTAGAAAATGTAAGAAGGTAGAAGAAAAAAATGGGCACATAATCATAATGCATAATCGATGGTAGCTATTAAAAAAAATAGGCCTACAAGACATATCCTAAATTACACACTTTATCTTTTGTAAATCATGTAAATGTTAAGAGGGAATTAGTTGCCAGTGATTTTAGAAAAAGAAAACAAAAGCCTAAGAAGCCTGCATATTTCAATCTCATTTACTTTGGTTATAATATGACGTTGCTTTCATTGTTTTTCGACCCACGTAAACAGTATAAAATATAAATAACTCTAAGTGTACATCTCGTTTTTAGAAGACAAACCTATAGAAATATAGGATTTTCCGGCCAAATTCACAGGATTTTCATT
This sequence comes from Temnopleurus reevesii, assembly GCA_036244855.1. Lineage (NCBI taxonomy): Eukaryota > Metazoa > Echinodermata > Echinoidea > Temnopleuroida > Temnopleuridae > Temnopleurus > Temnopleurus reevesii. Next base: position 40,321 of record BQKZ01006179.1, on the reverse strand, counting down.
TGAATCAATACTTTTTGCATTTGAATTAGCGTAGATCGTTTTTGCCGTGCAAATTGTCATTCAATTTTTTTATTTTTTCGTCACATTTGCGACGTTTGTCGAATATTTGTGAGGTCTTATCATTCGATTGAGAAACGGGTCAGTTAGCATTCAAAATAATCAGTGATCATCGGAGCGTCGTTTCTAGCTTTTAATTTTAGCGGCTGGAATTCTTTTTCTGAAAGATATCATTCAAGTTAAGAATGCAGGATAGTAATACAGGGAAATGCATGGTAAGCGTTTTACAATCTAGGGAAATGTTCAGAAAATTAGCTTCTTTGTACAGTTTTGGACCGACAGCAGATTGATGGCTTAAGACTCAATTTTACAGACTCATATTCCAAGCCCCACTCATATTATGTAACCCTTTTCTTCCCCGTCACCCACGATGAATATAAATCAGATGAATCACAATATAGACAGATATATACATCATTTTCATTACTTTCATTTTATGTGCTTAGACTAATTGATAAGTAAGATTAATCTCATTCTTAAGTTGATCATCATTGGAAGTCCTTGCATTGATCAACCATTGTATGGCATGAATTCATACGAAATATAAAGAGAGAAGTAAATTGATCAAAGATTGTATAAAAAGTAAATAAAAAGAATATTGTAGATAAGAGAGAATAAACAAATAAAGAGAAAATATCATGAGCACTGAAAACGCCCTAGAGAAAATTAAAATGCAAAATGTGCTAATTTGATATACTAGAAATGAATTCGAACGATAAAGTCATGCTGCCGAGAGAACGAGAACGGATTTGTGCTTAATAGAACGACCGCTTCACTAAAAAAGGCAAATTATCATCAATTAGAATGAAACTACTACGCATTCAAATGAAAACATCATGAATTCATAAGCAAGAAAAAGGAATTTAAACCAGGGGTATCTCCGAGTTCATGGAATATGACGAATTTGAAATAAAAGAAAATTAAATCCAATGCTATTATTTCGATTTTGGCCGGGAAATCCTATAGTTAACTCATTATATTTTTCTTTCTTTTCTTTTGTTCCTCCTTCAGACCTGGTTTCAGAACCGTCGTTCACGTCTTCGTCGAGCATCTCTCGCATCAAGCTCTGTTCATCAACCCGTCATCAAGAAAGACGACGTCGATCATTCTCGCTTTCAACCATCCCAAGTCACCGACTTGTCCGTCATCGATCGTAAGCGGAAGAGACCATGCGACATCGTTGACGTCGACCAGATCGTACCACCCTTCAAGAAGACGATCACCGTTCCTTCGACATTCTCTGTTGACTTCCTGTCTCGTAGCAGTCGATCGACGTCAGATTCATCGACGACTTCATCGGATCGACACGACAGTGACGTCATCCAGTACAGGACATCACGTGACTCGACACAGGGCGCCATCAGTCGATTGATGTCAGTAGACTTTCTCTCTCGTAGCAGTCGCTCTCCTTCTCTCTCTACATCCATGTATAACGGAGATCATCTTCACCACACACCGGCTTCATTCTACACACCGATGGGTTATCATCCGTTCGTCTTCTTCGTCAACCTGTAGACTTTCTCGAAATGGACTTATGAACTCTGATTAAGAAATGTTGTAATATTGAAATAACGATTATGACATATTCTGCAATGTATTTTGCACTCTGTTATGTTAAATAAAAACAATTGTGTACTAACAGATACAGTAGTTGTTTTTCGTCTTTTCATTACATTGAGTTTTGTTTTTTCTTAAGATCATAATAATGTGTTTTCAACGGTTTTAGTGATTTGAAATGAAATTTGACATTTTGAAAGAGAAAGATGAAAAGTGTTAACGGTTCACTGAAAAAGACTAGTCCAAAAATTAGCCACCTCATCATGCATGTATGACCAGCATCAACTTCTTCGGTTAGCGTTACGCTAGTACAGGTAACATAACGTTAATGACTTGTTCACTTTTAGTTTGTGAGGATTCTTCAAAGGGCAACCACGTAATCCTTTGATATTGCTACATTGAAAGAATATATGATGAATAATAATGGACAACTATACCTTCAATTCGTGTATGCACGTTTTTAATGGATACTTTTGAAAGTTGAAGTAGAAATTTTACCTTAAAATGTTTTTGTTTGTTCATTCTGAACGTACGTTGATGCTGTTTATGCACAAAAAGAATTTCTGGTCCAAGTGGATTTTGACGATATATATCGTTTATAGCGAATACTAAGATAATGCAACGGAGAGAGAAAAGGGGAGAGTGGGTGAGGAGGAGAAAAGAGATGCTTGGAAAAATTAATCACAGTTGTTTCATTAGAAGATGTATATTTTCAAAAGTTCTTTATTATTCACGCAAAGAAATAAAAGTGCAATGTTTAACCTTTCGGAATCATAAAGGTGCAATAGTATTACAACATATAAACAGTAAGTCAGTTGTCAGTGGGGTTCGAACCTGCGTCATAAAGGATTATTTCCTTACAAACCACACGCTCTATTGACTGAGGTGTGCATTCAATCTTCTTGACTATAATGGACATCAGGATATCAAAACGCATCAAGTGAATGATTTTATTCTTACGAAATGCCTTGCCACCGTTAATGGATACTGAGTCAATGTGCATGCGGTAGAATACGTTATCGGTCGAAAACAGTGGACACCGCAGTCCGTAGAGCGTTTGGCTTGGAAAAGAGCATCCTCCATGCATCCTCCTCTCCTCCTCCTTCCTCTCTTTCTCTTCCTCCTCCTCCCCCTCCACCTCATCCTCCCCCTCCTCTCCCTCCTTCTCTTCCTCCTACTCCTCCTTCGTCTCCTCCTCCTCCTCCTTCTTCTCTTCTTCCTCCTCCTCCTCAATCTCAATCTCATCACACTCCTTCCAAGTCCCTCTTTCCAAAAGCGACGAAATTAACATTATTCCCACACTTCCTGTTCTTTTGTGACGTTGATACATCTCTGTACAGCTTTTGTAAAAATTCTTCTCGCTTCAGGGTTTGTCAGTATGTATAGAACAGGTTGAACAATCGGATAGCATCCAGTGATTGTATGACAAACGTTGGAATAAAAAGGACCGAATGATATCAGAAATGAGATAACAGAAGGCGCCCAGATAATACAGAATGAGGCCGTTAGAATGAAAACTGTTGCGAGTCCTTTCACCCCACTTTTTCGTGGCCGATGACGTCGTAGGGCTTGATCATGCCGAGCCTCGTTGTGATTATTCGGTAGTCGGTGATCACGGTCATTGGGCATCGGAGAGTCGATTGGATTGACACGGATAGGTAGAGGATTTTCAATATGACCAACTGCGTTTCGTAATCGTCGTGCAATGATTACTAACTTGACATGCATGACTAACGTAACGACAAATGTTACACAAGGGGGAAATGTCAGGAAAATTGTATGGACAATCGACTTCCAATTGCCTTTTGCACTAAAATCAGTCATCAAACAACGCTCTATCATAAGTCTTACGAGTGGCGACGATGGAATTGGTATGTACAATCCACAGGATAGTAGTATCAAGAGGAAAGTGAAGACTAGAATGAAGTAAAACCGTGTTCGGGTGACAATCGTGTGATAGTGTAACGGTTTCGTGACGAGAAGATAAATATTGAGTGTAATCCCGCAAAGCAATACCATCACAGATATAAAGGACACAAAATAAGGGAATGTTAATGTCATACTCATTATTGCACAGTTTTCTTTGGTATGATCCAAAGAGTACCAAGCAATATTCCAAATATTCCAGCTGAGCCCTAAAATTGTATCCATTACCGCCAGGATCAAATAAAGAACTTTCATGTGATCTTGGAGCTCATGTTGATGTCGAATAACAATAATGATGATGCCATTCATGACCACCGCTAATGGTGCTGTAAAGACACCAAATATCCACGATTCTATGCCATTTTCCATGTCGGTCATGTTAGCAGTCATTATAAAATCTTTGGAAAAACGAATGTATTCGAAGTCGGCTTAACATCACAAAGTTTTAAAGAACGAGCGCATTTAGTATAAAACGATTTTCACAGTTTCGGTAAAAAAATAATGCAGTTGTCTATAATATTCAGAAGATAACGGTGATATTTTTTTTGCTGTAAAAATTCAAATTGGCTAAAGGATATAAAAGAATCCCTTTTTCAACCATATAGATGGAATAAATAAAAAATACAACATTCGTGCTTAAAAGACGGCGTTACCAGTATAAAGCGACAAACTGTCTAAGATCAAAATGGACTCCTTAATAACGTATGAGCTTCATAACCATGGTAATAAGCATAAATAGACACATGATTTGTCAAGGATGGGTTGAACTATGGCAACAAATAATCCACAATTCCAAGTTGGCTGGGGTGCTGTAAAGGCCGCCAGTGACTTGCCTTCACAAACATAATAAGGGTCGGACAGAAATGAAGGGGTCGGCGAGAAGTAAAATAAAGAAAGATAATTCACTCTCCCGTCAAAGGCACCAAGGAGAAAAAAATATAGAAGAGAAAAGAAGAGTGCTCCAAGGGGGGGGGGGGGGGGGTGAAACCCATAGAACCTCAACCTGAATCCGCCTTTAAAATGGAAGGGGGGGGGTCACGGCTCATTCACGTCCATTAGATCTGCATTATTCACGACTGACAAGATCGAAAAATAGATGAATCAATTTTTCAATAAAAAATTGATAAATTCAACGTCAATCAGTGTCGGTAGAAGTGGTTTGGATGAAAGGAAGCTCTCTTTTAAATAGATGTTGGTTCCCATAATTATTAGTTTTGGATATCAGCACGATGTACTTGCTCGGCGACAAGTCACTCAATACAATCATGTCACACTGAATGAAAGGGGAACTTCACCAAGACATTGATGGGCTGTCAGTAAATGATGAAAAATAAGATGAACCAAACTGTGAAAATATGTCAGCAAAATCAGATAACGGATTCAAACGTTATGCATTTTTACAATTTAATTATTTCCATATGTGATTGGCATCATTGAATTAACAACTTTGGCATAATCTGTGATGCCATACATGGATAAGTCCTCATTCACTTTGTATAATTTATGAATTCACTAAAATGGCTCAATATCATGTTTTAAATGAGGTCACTACCATTATTTTCCTGGAATGTTTGCATAGTTGACGTAGCCATATCATATTTTACCATACCGAAAGAACAAAAAAGTCTACTTTTGCAGAAAAAGAATAATGTAATATTTTGAGCTATCCATCATGCCATCACAGATTTATAATTATGTCATGAGTTATTAAGTTACGAGTTGCTAATTCACGGATGACCATTCTGGTAGGAATGAAAACTTTGAAAATATATACCTTTTGAATGGTATCTCAAATTTTCCTACAAGTTTTTACAGCTTGTTCATTTCATTTTTATTTTGCTGACAGTAAAGGGATGGGGAATTTCCCCTTTAAATCGTTCTAAAGTCCACCAAGCTCAAACTATCAACAGAATATTTGCTTCAATCTGATTTTTACTTGTTCGGCAATATAGACGTTTGACATGTTTGAGAAAACATATATTTTTGCGTGGAAAGCTGAGTGGCGTTTTCCACTCAGAAGGAGAAAAAAATCCCTAAGTAATGGGTATCAATTATCCCTGTTAAATTCTCTTATTACAGGACCATCATTATTTTCTTCTTTTTTTTGGGGGGGGGGGGGGGGCTGCGTTTCAATAGATTTTTCTGACAGGCAAAGAAATACCTTGACTTGTATACATTATATTCAGTCAGCGAGCAGACAGGCTTTAAAAATTATATTTCTGCTTCACGAACCGAAAAAAGGGGTGTTTTTGCCCTAGTTTATAGTTTATATATTTTTTAGCTATCAATTTTGTTCAGCCCACATTCTATCGACGACGCCATAAATAATCACCATGAGCGGAACAGAAAAAGGATTTTGGACAAAGTGAACAACTTCATGTAAGCATTCTCCAAAAATATACATGATTTCCCTTCCCCCTTATTCTGCGGAGAAATGTCAGAAAGACCTCTCTCAATGAAAAGAGAAGCTAATGTAAAGGGTTGAATGAAGTGGTTTAATTTGTTCAAAATACTTTGTCCCCTCCGCTCAAAGTGAACGATCGGTAAAGCTTACACTCCTAAAAATATTGGACAAACCAAAACTGGGCGACATACTATCCATACAAACAGCTATTGGTCAAAGCATGTCCAAAAACTTGCAAAATTTGACTACAATTTGGACTCTATATTTCACACACCTATCGGTTAAAATATGCCCAACTTCTGTTGGAAATACATGTATAAATTTCAATAATAAATTTGACATACTTTGACTAATAGGCGGAAGGACAGTATGTAGCACAGTGTTATGAAAACTTTTTTTCCAACCTTAAAGAATGAACGCTATTGTACATGTCACGCATAAGGGTAATCATATGTCTGAGCGCCCCCCCCCCCCATATTCATACCAAGTTTTGACAATTCTTTTCCACATTTCGGTATCAGCTAGGGATATTTCAATGAAAATGTGCACCAAAATGTGATAAACATTGATCACGTTGATATGAGAATCCCGATTTCACAATGAGACACTTAACTAATGGGTAAAACAAGATTGTGTATTTTTTTCAAACAGAGTTTTGGCATAATTTCCTTACTACTTTTACAGTTTAAAACTATGCTAAATTTGGACAACTATCTTCTTTGAGAGGGTACAAATAATCTTCATTTGGATACATAATGGATTCAATATTGCAAACAAAGCATTTAACTGTTCTGTATATATCTTCTTTTATTAAACTTTATAAACAATTACATGCTCCATATAAACTGATTTGGTAAAATGTAATATCTATTCCCCTTGCAATACCTGTACATCACACATGTATACAACAAAATACAAAATTTACCAGTTGCAATGAAATGCTTCAACATGTTAAGTATCAAGAATTCTGTCCACTGTAAAAGGTGTTCATATTAAGATTTCACACCATTCCCCTCTCACAAGGCTATAAATTCACAAGAAATATCATGTTCAAAGGCAGACTTTAAAAAAAGGTACATGAATTCAAGATTCAAGGATAATAATGTTCAAGAGCAGATTTTTTTAAGCACAAAAACGACAATTGCCAGGTTCTTCGGCCAAGTGAGACTTCTTCAAAGGCCAACAGTTCATTTGCAGAACTTCGACCAAGGATTAAGTGAAATTCAAACCAGGGTTGGTTATAATCTTATTTTTGTAATATCTATTCCCCTTGCAATACTCAAAGCTGTACATCACACAATGATACAACAAAATACAAAATTGACCAGTTGCAATGAAATGTTTCAACATTGTAAGTATCGAGAATTATGTATACTGTAAAAGGTATAGATGTTAAGATTTCACACCATTCCGCTCTCACAAGGCTATAAATTCACAAGAAATATCATGTTCAAAGGCAGACTTTAAATAAGGTACATGAACTCAAGATTCAAGGATTATAATTTTCAAGAGCAGATTTTAAGCACAAAGACGACAATTGCCAGGTTCTTTGGCCAAGTGAGAATTCTTCAGAGGCATACATGTCACTTGCAGAAATTCGACCAAGGATTAAGTTAAATTCAAACCAGGGTTGGTTATAGTCTACTTTTTGGAGGGGGAGGGGCTTAACATTGAGAGTGATAAGAGGTCCTTTTTATAAGCAATATTCAACAATGCAAAATCATTGCAAAGCAGGTTTAAGTGTATGCAACCCTTTTGGTATATTTAAAACTCAGAATATCTGAAAGTATGACAAAAAATATAAACATTTACTCTCCAAAAATAGCAAAATTACATCTGTTCAGTGCCCAGAAAGCAACAAAGGTTTAGAATAATGAACATTGCATTGACTGAATAAGCTAAATTCTATTTTGATTCTCCACAAGACTAAACTTTTTACAAAATAGCTCTGTCCTGTATTTCAATACACCAGTATATGCATATGGAGGCACACTGCAGATTGTGATCCAACAAAATACATACAGGCACTTTGAAGTCAAGGGACAAACATATTGGATAAAAATATAAAGTCTCACTCAAGCTTTCACAATGGCCCTTATAGATAAAAGAAAGATTTACTGAATGATATTCAGTAAATAGGTAAAGACGCCTCCCCTACGTATCTATGGGGTTGTTGTTCAAAAGTTGCAATCAATCGCAAGTTGCAGCTGATTGGACTGTGCCAATCAAAATCATTGAAAATGAAAATGCACGTTAACATTTTCAACTGATTTGCAGTTGATTTGCGATCATTTGCAACTTTTGAACAACACCCATTCTGTATTATAACAGTGAAGAGGTCCTTTTTGTGTGTGCTACAGCTGTTATGAAGTCTTCAATAGAGTGTCATTAATTTTTGTCCAACTTCTGTGCGACTTGGATCCATAGCCAGGGGAAAACAAAAAAGAAAAAAATGTCCACTCACCAACAGAGGGAGACATTGCATTTGACAAGACAGTCCATGAGCATCATAATACATCATACCACAACTATGGTTTTTAGGCCACCTTGAGATGTGTGATACATAATTTCTCTTATCTGTACTCCAAACTTTCACAACGTTCATAGTAGCATTCCAAAATGTATTCTAAAACAATAAGTATATATCTGTTTTCTTGTCTTTCAGTATTCTATATGTATTTTCCTATCATTTGTCTCTTCCACCCAATACAAAATATTTTTTGAGTGAGAAACACTGAGAAATCTCTGAGTATAAGCCAACTCTTAATAAAGCAATTCAATATCTTCATTGAGCTACAATAATTTTTTGACAAATAGCAATTTTGAGGTTTTTACACTCAAATAATATCACAAATTTAACTTTGTCATGGCATATTATATAACTTCCAAATCATATAGAATGTACATGATACATGTACATCAAGTAATTACCCATACATGTAAGTACTTCACATTTTGCTGCGCCAACCAATAAAATGTTTGCCAGCGATAATAAAAGAAAATTGAGCACTGCAGATGGTGAAATGCAGTCTATTCGTAAACAAATCATGTGACTCGGGATAGTACCCCCCCCCNCACTTCCAAATCAAATAGAGCGCACATGCTTCATGCTCTGTACACAGTACCTAGATCGTTTATAATTCACATTTTTTGCATAAAAGTATTCAGTAGTAAATTTACTGAAGAGAAAATTAGAAATCCCTTTTTCCCACAATTTCAAAATGCATTTTTTGCACATTCCAACGGGACTTTCCCACGTAAAAGGGAAAGTGGCCAATGTGTCAGAATGTAAAAAAATATACATACTCCGTTCTTCCAGGGGGGATTCAAACTCATACATGTATCAAGTGTGTGCTGGCTACCAAACCTCACCCAACAAGTGTATATCAAATACCAAAAGAGAATCTCAACTTGCTACACCGATCTCCTCTGTTTTGTAGGTTATATTCTCGGAAATGGGCATTTCCTGTATAACTAGCTGAGTACTTTGCACAGTTGCTCTCAGGAAATGGTTACAGCATCCACTTTCAAAACACCCCAAAATACAACAATTGCTTAAAGCCCAAATGCAGTTTTGGTAACGATTAAAAAAGGTGAATTTTACCTAATGTTTAACATGATATATGTCTTGCACACATTTCGAGACATTAGCATATCTTTTCGTGAACTGATTCTCCTTTAAAATTTGAATTTGACAGTTAAATCGTATTAAGCGCCATAATAAAAAGGCATACACCAAAATGAAATTCTGAAATTTACATCTAATTCTGTGCATGAGACGTGTCCTTTATTAAGAGAGAAAATATTGGTTCAGTATAGGGCTACCCCAGATTAATTTATTTTTTTTGCACATTCCAGGTTGTAGTTTTTTTCAAAACTCCTTTATTTTTCACACAATCTGTTGTGCAATAAGTTTATGATACTATATTTTATCTTATTTAGATTTGAATATAACATTTGTGGACAAAAATGTTTGCTTTTACAGAAACTGTACTTGAGCTTTAAATCTAATTTCTTTGAAAGAGAAACCACTTTTCACTACAGGGATACAAAGCTTCAATATTTCAAAATAACAAGTTATCTGCTTGGTGTTGGTTTATAATTCTCACAATTTCACTTCCCATTGTTTCTCTGAAATATTGACCAACCAGAATCCATGTAAGTCATAACTAATAAACAAAGAGACCATTACTCACCTAAAAACACAACTAGGAAACAATGAAATAAAATGAAAACACTCAGAAGGATTTTAAACCAACTGAAAGACAGAAATTTGTGTCAGCTCATTGTGTGAGAATGACTTGGCATGGAATGAGTGTGCATTAACCATAAACCAAATTGGTTATCTTTAACCATGTTATGTAATATACCTTAAATGAGAAATCAAATCCCCAGATAACAATTTTTCAACAGGGGCATAGAAATCAGATGAACAGAACCCCCTTAAAAGGGAAAACAAATCTTGACAACTTATCAATAAGTTATAATATTTAAGTATTTAGACAAACTGGCAACTGATGACGTCATATAGTGCACAATTAACTATTTATAATATTCATTTCAATGTCAAATATTATTTCTTTTTTCCCAAAAAATATGACTTCCTCAAAATGTTTAAATTTTTGAGCTGTATGACAATGAATCAGGATAAAGAAATAGATGTTGGCTACATAAGTGTGAACTAAGTTATTTAGATTTGTTTGCTGTCAAGGCAATCTCAACTAACTAAAGCTATGATTTCAGGGTACTCTCCTCCTTTGATTTTACAACTTTGTTATGTTACTTTTACAATGATTATATCTGTGAAAAAGGAAATAAATACTACATTAAAATTCAATTCCATGTGGTATTGGACATCTGAAGCCAATGATATCAACATGTGCACAATGAGGTATTGTCCGCTCATAATTTTGAGCTAGTCACAAGTATCTTATTGATTTCCTTGGCACTTTTCTCCCAAGGGACAAATGTAAATCAAGATATTTATGTTCCTTGTTTATTCATTCTATTTATAACAACAATACAACTAGAGAGAGAAACGTACCCAATATTTTATCGCACTGTAGTACCAATAACATTTGATCTTCTCACATGCATAGAGTGATAATATTTCTTCAGTCTGCCTTATACTACTTGTAGTCTTGTACAGACTACTCTAGCTATATAGTTTATAAAAAAAATAGCATTTCTATTAAATAATTCTTTTCAATTCTACATAGAAGCAAACACGAAATTCTCAAAAATAAAGACACTATATAACACTTTTTGAACTAAATATTGAATAATGAATAGCACCTCATGTTTAACAAGAGCATATATTCTATACAGCTTAGCAAACTTTTAACTTTCGTTCAAGACTTCTATAGTACATGTAAATTTGAATATTGCCAATAAACAAAACGATTCAAATTTCAAACGTCCAACTGTAAATTACATGTACGTAATGGCCTGTATTTCGATAACGACATTAAATTAACCTGGAAGTGAAACTAAACCATTATCTAAACCTGGGCTACTGTAAAAGACAATATTTCAGCATGCATAAAATTTTAGCAAAATCATTGAATTTTAGGGCTTCTTAAATAATTAACAAGTTATTACTTTTACGTTTAGAAGGATAATTTTACACAAGTCTTTGAGCATTCAAATAAGTAAAGAGTTTAGTTAATTCCTGGTCACAGAGTTAGTGAAAATAATACTCCAGCAAAAATTTCAGCTGATACATGCAATGTTTAATGAAAGTTAAACCAATGGTCTAAATGAACCCCACTCTCTGATTATGGGCCAATGATTTTTATATTCATTACAGGGGAATCTAAATCATACAACATTTTCTATTTCTCAATAAAAGAAAGAAAAGTGACAAAAATAATTGAAAGAAGTCGCTGCAGGTTTAAAACTCTGCATCACTTGCACTGTACATACAAATGAACTGTGGATAAGTAGATAAATTAAGTAATGTTATCAACAAGTTTTTTTCACTGTTATTTGATTCCAACCAATTTTTCCCCACAAACCATTTGACACGGAGACGTAGTATCTCTCCGGTTTATAATCAAATCTACACATCTACATGTACTTATACTATAGTCTATATTTTAGATCTTTTTTTTATACAAAGCATTTTCTGGACTTTGTCCAAATAGTCAGAATACAGTATACATATCAAACAAGCTATTTTTTGTTTTACAAAATACGCAAAGAAGACTGTTCATGAAGAAGATTGTGAAGTTTTCCTCTGTCGAAACATATTCATCTTCTTAACAATGAGCATTCCAAACTCTTCGTGCATGTCCGAGAATGATCTGACGTCTTCATTGTGAATGTGGAAGACAGACTGTCCGGATTGTGCGGATCTATTGCTCTGCGTAGTGGTGCCTCCTCTACCGAAGACACCCTTACGTGTGAGCCTTGGACTGGTGTCGCTGGAGCCTGAGATGTGCGGCATGTTGAGATTTTCATAGAATACGGACATGACCTTGCGGCCGGTGGAGGCCAACCGGCTTGAGACATGCGGGCCATCCGTCTGGTCTGCCTTGTAGTCTGTTTGGGCATTCTTGTTGGAGTTGTTGGCTGAATCCGATGGCCTTCCATCCTCATCCTCGCTATCGCTACTATCCTGCTCGACGACAAACTGGGGTATCGGTTTGGCAGCTCCGTTTGGATGCTCTCCAGGGTTTTTGCTTGACGGGACGAGCGGGTCCCATATGTCGTAGGAAGGATTACTGTAATTGTTAAACGGCAGTGAATTTCTCTGATAGGCACTCTGGCGTGGGGCGCCCCTGTGGGCCAGGGATTCCGTCTTGCCCCGCTCATAGGTGCTCATGTTCTGCTTCGGAGGCAGTTCCATGGAGTGCTCCGGTATCGTTGGTATGGCTTCAGAGCCCCCTGTCGCACCTGTAACACCAGTCACACTCTCCGCATCAGGAACCTCGCTGCTCTGTATGACAGACGACCTGAAGACCATAGCTGGCGAGTTCTCACTCTTCCCGTGTGACAGATCGTCCAGCTGCTTCTGTAACTCATCAACCATGGCCTTGATGTAGTCATAGCTGGAGCACGACAACGCCTTCATCCACGACTCCATCTCCTCTGAGTTGGTGGCAGCCATGACGTAGGTCCGCGATTCCTTCGCGGAGAAGGAAATCTGGAAGCAGTACACGCAGTCCTCCTGATCGGCAAGTTCCACCCGACATCCCTCCAGGATGATGACACCCTGAGGTTCCTTGTCCCCTTCCTTGTCATAGTAGAACAGAAGGTTCCCTTTCAACACAAACCAGCGCCTCTGAAAGTTACGATGATTATCAGCCTTCCGCAGCAAGTACCCCGTCTTGTCGACAGGTGAATTGCACGATGCAAAGTACGACACATTCTTCTCATTGAATTTCATTGTGAGAGTCTGTACAAATCCACAATTTTACCTCATTAGATTTGTTGTCTGATCTCCTTCAATCTCATGTACTAATCCAGGTTAAATTATCCTAGCATCTCTGAACACAAATCTGATAATTCCATTTTCTGCAAAAATCACTGTGATTTTAGTGCACAATGGTAGTGGTATGTACACAAAATTCCTTGACTTCTTCTGCTCCTTTATGCACACTTGTCCACGTTCGGTGATTAAAAGTACACAAAAGAGGGTAAGTACAAAACTCTTGACACCCTTTTATATCTCCTTCTGCATGTTATGCACTTGCTCTACACTGTCAAAAGCAAACAAATCACACAGCACACAACCTGTTCACTGCATGTCTAGTATGATAGCACTGGATGCCTGTTCATTTCCATCAAACTGGCAGGATGCCCAGGCGGTAAAGGAAGTGCCTGTTAACGTTGCGAGATATTTGAGCGATTTTTCACATCAGGCCAAGATTCCTGTCTCCCCCGACCAGAGATGTTTCTCTTTTCTGGCAGGAAGTGTCCGATCATCAGGCATCCTCTAAAATTAGAGCCATCGTCTTTTTCAGGCCAGGAAACTGCATAAAAAAAGGGAAAGAAATAAAAATACATATTAAAATGCATTATAACAAACATTGAATTAAAGCTAGCTTTATAAATTCCTTTCATTAGCATTTTGAAAAATGGAAGTCACCAACAACTTACATGTACCCCCTACCCTCCAATTATCTGCATCCTCCTAAATTTGTTTGAAGCAGCGAAAACACAAAATATCCAACATTGAATACAAGCAACATGTTTTACTTTATTTTTGCAAAATGTTCACCCCTGTTGAATTGGTAATTTCGAAAGATGGATTTTTTGTTCAGTTTGATTTGCCTTAAGTAAATATAAAAAAAAAAATCATCTGATTCATATCAGGCAGAAAATCATTGAATCATTTCCTGGTGACAACAATGTAATGTACAATTATTTGTGGAAATGCTTCAGTTACGTGTATTTCATAAATAATATATAATTTGATTACTCATGCCATAATAGACAGATAGATAGATAATTTTATTCGTCCACAATGGGAAATTTGCTTTGTTGGCTTTGACAATACATGTACATTCAAACAAATGAAACATTAAAATAAATAATACAAAAAGTAAACAAATACAAATACAAAGTGCACATAATCATATGTATTTCCATGGGGTTGGGTTCACTTTTCATGCAAAGTCCACGTAACGTAGTGATCCACTTTGTCACTTCACCATGAGGATCCATTCAGATCTTCTTAAGCATTGATCTATTGATGAAAATTGCTTTTTTTTTCTCAGTGATACACATTTGGATTTGAAATCCTTTCTGGATTTGAAGGTACAGGCAAACAAAAATTTCACTACGTTACATGGACATCCCACTGCTTTTGCATGTGCAAGAAATTGTTAGGTATCAAATTCCAATATGCTATGGTCTTTGAGGAATATTTCTGGGTGAGATACTGTTATTGGGGTAATGTCATCATTGGATTGTATTCGCCTGGTTTGAAAAAGCGACATATTTAGGGCTTTTGGTTGTCACAAAAATGGACCCAACCCCGTGGAAATAAAGTGCACATAATCACACAGTAAATATATTTTGATCCAAACATTAAAACATCCTGTATTTCAATCGAAAGTACAAAAAGCATCATCTATTGTATTGTGCATATGAATGATTGGTACATGTACATGTTTGTTTCCCAAAGCTAAACTTGATTTAGAGGGAGAAAATCCATTCTGGACACATTGCATGAATGAATGCAACTTTTTTGCCATTTTAGTTTTAGTTTATTTTTCTTCTGCATACAACATAATTTCAAAATATAACATAATAACATGATTCATGAGTATCATTTTGACAAAGGGTCACAAAACTGAACATAAATGTTAAATAAAATACTGTAAACTGTGATGACAATTTGTCAACATACACTGTATAACATGTAAATAATAGAAAAAGGATTATCTTTGTAAGCAAATTGCTTGAAAAAAATAAGACAACCCTGAGAAAAAACTAATATAATTGATCAGTATCTTGTTTGATGCACAGAATTAATATCACCAAATATCACAATATAAAAATATTTCATTTTTTTCCTGATCTGTTTTATTTCTATTCATTCCATTTAAATTGAGGACAAAAACAAATAATTAGAGTAATTAGTGAAGGTATTAAAGAATATTCCTTTCATAGTGCTTAAATTAAGTTAGAGTCATGGGGAGCTATCATAACTTAACATACTGTATAGATTAGTCACAGTCGGCATGCAGAAATTTAAGTGAAACGTGCTAATGAGATACATGCAATAACTGTGTACAAAATCAGGAGAACATTTTCGCTCATATTCTGATCATATTCAATCAACCAATATTCCCACGGAGCACTAAATGAATGAACCACTGGCTGTACGCAGCGTTTGAGTTCGCATTCAATGGAAATTTCTAATGTCAAGGGACGTAAAGGGAAGGCGCTCATAGCATGCATATCTTTATGTCAACAATTTCCATCTTTGTTAATCTTTGCTGGATGATTTAAAGAGTCTACCCAATATTAAAAAGTTTTTCAATAGCATCAGAAATATTACATGAATAGAGCAAAACGATTGAAGAAATCGGACGACCAATTTTAAGAAAGTTAGACAAATTGGCAACTAGTTACATTACTGTGTGCAATCAACCATTTTATTGATTTTTATACATATGTATCAATACAGTAGAATGTTATTCTATTTTTCCAAAAATATGATTTCACCAGAACTTTATCAAAAGGTGGAAATTCACTTGTACCTCTGTAAAACATGCATACATGGTCAAGTTTAAAATTAATATCCCCCCCCCCCTTTTTTAAGGGACAAATATTATAAACAGAATGAATGGTTAGTAGTGCACCCATGACATCATCAAATTGGCAACATATATCTGCAAATTTACATCCATGAACATTCTTTTTTTTTTGTTCTGCTCATCAAATTTGTCTGCTTCTGTTGCAAAAATATTTTTTGGGGGTAGACTCTCCTTGTTAGCAACATGTATTTTTTTAACGATAAAGAATTGGAGATAACCAAAAGAGAATTTGTCTTCTGAATAAAATTTTGGAAAAAAAGTGGGCAAGAGTAATGTAGAATAAGGAGTTGCGTAATTTTCTTTACATTGCCAATTTAAGGATTGTAGTGAATTGCTACATTAAACCCCTCTAATTTGGCAATACGAAGTTACGTTGCACTGGAAATAGGTTAAAAACGCTCAATACATTTTCTCTTTCTAATCAAGTACGATCAATGGTAATGCTCAACTTTCTGGAACATGATACCAGTATTGCCAAAAAGTCCCTAATAAGGTGCTGACATTGTCCCTCCATGTGGGCTGTGCAGACTGCACCACAATCAGCACAGCTGAGGGGCCAACTCTTATCCAACTGGGTCGGCGATTGCAACATAGAGTCTCAATGGCAATAACCTATCTCTCGACCAGTATTCATTCAATTTCATTGATACAGAACATTCCAATTAATGGATACTTTAAATTAATGTCACAATCAATGAAAATATATAAATTGAAATTGTTTTAGATCTGACCATCATTCAAGGTGGTCCAATCGTCCCAATTTGCTGTACTTTATTTTGTATTTTGATCTGCCTGGAAGTGCATTTGTGTGAACTTGGGCAACTTTCCAAACCGTCAGAATATAACTAATATTAGTCACAAAAATTACTTAGATTCCCTCAACTTACTGACCCTCTGGCAATGGCCCCACTGACCTAATTTTTCTAAACATAATTTTCTTTTTAGTGAAATTTAAAAAAAAATCACAGTAAAATTACAGGAGCACATTAGAAATGTATAGATAAACATATGACAAACATGATATAAAACCCAGTGAGTCAAAAATTTGTAAACATTTTATGGCTTTTTACTTTATTCTTAGTCTCATTTTCTACGTTCTGCTTAAGAAATTAAAAATAGTTGTTAACTTTTTCCGACCAAAAGAGGGAATTAAAAAAAAAAAATTCTCGGGCATCAAAGCGATTTTTTTGCCGCCCATGCTGACTT
This sequence comes from Temnopleurus reevesii, assembly GCA_036244855.1. Taxonomy (NCBI): domain Eukaryota; kingdom Metazoa; phylum Echinodermata; class Echinoidea; order Temnopleuroida; family Temnopleuridae; genus Temnopleurus; species Temnopleurus reevesii. The sequence goes on along the minus strand of BQKZ01006179.1, from coordinate 22,900 downwards.
GTAAAGTGGTTTGACACTATAGATATATGTATTGCTTTATCTTGTTTCAAATCATTATTTTCCCTCCTTTTCTTTTTTTTTTTAGGGGGTGGGGGTTACAGTATGGACAGAAATTAAGTTAACAGTTTCCCACCATGTCCCACTAAGTAAAACACATGCACTTTTCATGTATGGCCATCGTATGGAATGAACACCAAAGGCCAAATGGCGAATTTATAAGGTGCACTGCTCTCTCAGTGTCTTCTTTGCATGCACACTGCAGCCGCAGCAGGTCACTTACCTCTGCCTGACAAGCATGCTCAAAAGAAACCTTTTGCAAGGCCTACCGTATCAACTATAACTCCAAGTCATGCGTTTATTCAGGATGTGATTCCTTGTACTGTTATGGATAGTTTTTATTGTGTTCACAACGGAGCACACTTTGTTTACAGTTCTGCGCAAGATCACTTCCTTGTACATGTAAACTAGAAAAAACTAACCACAATGCTCCGCTAATACACTTTCATATCCAGCGAATTTTTATTATCTTAATTTCATGAAATTACTTTAAGTTTATCAAAATTGTTTGTTGATGATATTGGCACCTTTCTCACCTTCAATAATGCCAATTAATTATGATTAATTTCAAGTTTGATCGGTTGAATCTCAGGCGCTCTTCATGTTCGCGAAGTCGCTGAAGGAAACTGAAGTTGGCATCAAATTTCTGGTCATAATCGTATGATGGGAGGTCGCACGTCTGCGCACCTAAACTTTCAGCTTGAAAAAAGCATGAAGCAATGAATATCCAATTCAATTTTAATCTGATATTATCACAAATATCCTGAAGATTATGTGTGAGAAATATCTCAGCGAAATCTGACCAGGAACAATGTCATTTTAGATGAAATATACACCCCTCTCATTTTTGCCGTTCAAAATATTTGGGTCCCTTCTCTGCGTCCCATTCACTTTACACGCGGTTGGAGATTTTCAGGAAAAAGTCTTGATTTCACCGAGCACGCGAGTTACATCGCGTATGTCAATGAGGCGCAGATGAGGGACCTGGCGCAGAGGAGGAACCCCTTACCTTCTTCTTCTTTGGTTGGCTTCCTCCCGTGTGGAGAACTGTCAGCGGGACAGGATTCCTTTCAGGTGCGTGAAGTTTACATGATAGGAGACATCATTTACAGTGAGGCACTGATTCGTTTAATATGTATGTCAAGCAAGAAGTTAAGAGATAGATTGACAGATATTGAGTCACAAAGAGAGATATGGGATCAAGAGCCGAGGAGGGCTAGCTCTGTAAAGCATTCAGGTTGTGTGGGGGTTGAAGAAAGGTGATCATGCAGTGCACTTGGCCACTGGGAGAGAAGGTTATCTCGAATGTCGGAGTAGAGCTGGCATTCTCCGATCATGTGATAGACTGTTTCAGCAGCAGTTTTGCAGATACAAAGCGGACTTGATGTTGGCTGGCTGGCTGAACATTACAGAAATTTAGCGCTAACTTCAGTTTCCAGTAGCGGCTTCCCGAACGTGAAGAATGACGGAGATTCAACCGACTAAACTTTAAATAAAATCGGCATTATTGAATGTGAGAAAGGTGCCAATATTCAATTTTGATAATTCATATTTGGTGTGAAGTGACGTGCCCATCATACGTGACAGCGTGAGAATGTCACTCAGAAAGAATGACTGAGGGGGTGTTGTTCAAAAGTTGCAATTGATCGCAAGTTGCAGTTGATCGAAATACGCCAATCAAAATTATGGTTTCATGCGTGTCTTTTTAAATGCGCGCACCATGCGCAAATGAAAATGCACGTTTAGAATTTGCATACTTGTAGTTGCAGTTGATTTGTAGTTGATTTTGAGCAACACCCCATGACTGAGTGACACTGACTGACACAGAAAATCAAAACTGGAATTGGAATTGAAAATAAATGATCATAACAAAGTTGAATCCTACTATATAGTTCGCCTAATCTTGTGTGTAAATTTGTTTGATGTTTGGATGTTTGTTTGTTTGTTTGTTTGGCTGCGTATTTCTCTCTACCTATTGCACCAATCGTCTCCAAATTTCTCTTACTCCCGTTTAAGATAATAGAAAGAAACCTTAGACTATTAACAATCACTGTCGATGCCTAATTATGATTTCATATTTCATAATTCGTAACTTTCATTCGCTGCGCGCTCATCAATATCACCTAGGTGTACACAGTTCGTAAATTTGGACCTCAGCGAAAACGAGTGGACGGGTGGCGGTAACCTCTCTAAACTTCTACATGTTCTACGGTGTGCTCAGTGCTGTCGGATAGTTTGAAAGCACAAACCCGAGACTTTCGGTATGTGAATGTGCAGAGCATGATACAGGGCATGCGCTGTGAGACTACATCACACACATACAGCATTGCTCTATCCTCAGTCTAGGGGAGAGCACGAGACACACAATGAGACACACAGTGTATACCCTGTATCACTCTCTGTGTTTGTGCACAACGAAACCAAAGGGCCTGTTCTTGCAGACTAGCTGTCAGACGCGGGAGTGTCGGCCCGGAACGGGCGGAGCGATCGGTGCTATTGTCTGCGGTGTGCGAATTCGCATTCCTTTGCTACCTATGTGTTTGGTATGGACTATGGGGAGAGCTTTGCTGCGATGGGCGTGAAGTATGATGGAAAGGGGGATGGCACAAAGAGACATTAAATAATTGTTCAACTTCCACAAATTTAAATATTGAGTAGATCTAGATTACATTTAATTGAATTTGATTATTACAAAAAGGTTATTATCAAATATATTTTTTTTCTGTGAATTCTCATTTGAATGTACACATACGGTGATCAGGCGCGCATCCCGGATTTTGGGCGCCCCCTTATAAGCCACGTGGAGGCGCCGTGGTGTAGTGGTCCGACTCTCGCCTTTCAACCAGAGGGTCGTAGGTTAGAATCCCACCTATGGCGTTAATTTCCTTCAGCAAGAAATTCGTTCACACTGTGCTGCACTCGACCGAGGTGAGGTAAATGGGGACGACAGGAAGAAATTCCTTGTAATGCGGGGCGCCGTAATGGCTGCCAGCTAGAGCCGGGTAATAGTGAGTGTAAAGCTTTCAGCGCCATGAGCACCGATAAGGTGGACCTGTGCACCATTAAAAAAAAGTAACGCATAAAATTTGGCGCCCCCATTAGCAATTCGGCGCCCCTTTCAAATTTCGGGCGCCCCCTTATAATAAGCCATTTTGGTCATCAAATTTTGGCGCTCCCTAGCTCTGACCCGGAGGGGGGAGGGCTAGCGTCCCAAAGCCCCCCCCCCCCCC
>BQKZ01006177.1:16926-28578 GCA_036244855.1 Temnopleurus reevesii | reverse complement strand
CATCCGTATTATCTTTTGTAATCGGAACTGAATTATTATTGATATTTTGACAGACGCGTGTACATAACACGTGGTGTGCATCCGTGCAGAGCGACCGCAAGAGACTGTTTTCTGATATTATTATTGACAAACTGTCAAATGCTGACTGTTACAAAGTTAATCCCCTCCATCAGTCCATGCATGTTTTATAATAATAATAATTTGATTTCATAATTTGGAGATTTATATTGCATAATTTCTACATGGATTTACTGAACTGCTCATTACAATAAATTACAATATTATTACCCGGCCATATTACTAGTTGCCAAGTAGGCGCTCTTGCATTTGAAGAATAAATTCCAGCCGGCCGTACCCATTCACATCACCTAAAATTTAAAAAGAATTCCCCAACTATATCCGTCCATACGGTATCCTTGGCAACAAATTCAAATCTCAATTGAGTCCATAATGCAGTGCTCAAATGACTTGAAATTTGCACTGCTCATTCAATCAATTTATTAAAAACATCTCTCATAAGCTTACTTTGTTTATCACATTACGTTTTTATAAATTTACTTATAGTGTTATTATTATTATCCTGTAATGTGCAGTTGAGTATATTTTATAGAACTGCGCAATATAAATGTATAGAGATTATTCTTATTACTAATTTTACTATTATAGTAGGCTTTTAGGGGGTGTTGCTCAAAATCAACTGCAAATCAACTGTAACTTTGCAAATTGTAACGCGCATTTTTATTGGCGAGTGGTGTGCGCATTTAACAAGATAAGCATGAAACAATGATTTTGATTGGCGCGTTCCGATCAACTGCAACTTTCGATCAATTGCAACTTTTGAGCAACACCCCCTTACACTGATAAACTAATTAATTTACTTAACAACAGATTACAATATGCGAACATAACAAAACAATTTGGTTGCCGTAGATTTTGTTAAATGAATTATCACCTAATTATAGAATCTACTGAACTGTTCAATTTGTTTGTTGTTTGTGCGGAGGCTTTAGATTCTATTCAGGCCAATAGTTTTATTTACTCAAATATTAAACATATACTGTTGATCATATATGGTTAAAACTTGGTAGATTGGCTATCTGAAACTAAAGTTCCAATCCCCTTCTGTGCATATTTTTAGACATCATAATTAACCAATGATCCGGAATGGAAAAAAAAATCTAAATTTAAAATTCAAAACTGGTTTCGAATTATGTGGTTGGCCCTATATAAACCTGAATCTTTATTTAAATTTATTTAAATTTGTTGATAATATTTTAATATTGAATCTTAATAATCTTAAATAATTACGCACGTATAGGCCTACTCGATATCCCCAACATTGAATTATTTTCTTTCAGTGTATTAGTTTATTATGATTATCCTTCCGATAATAGTCTAACTATAGAAAATGTTGCATTAACACTTATCAATAATTTGTTTACTCTTATTGTACCATTTTTTTAAACCAAAATATCACAGTAACCATGGGAAATGTTGCAATGTTGTTCCTTTTGGCCGACGCTTGACAGACACAGAATAGGTACAATTCGTTTGGCTGTCACTGGACGCGTGTTAGCGTTCGCTAATTGGTTTTGGTGGCTTGTTTACTATAGTTGAAATATAGGAGAGCATGTTTGCCCCCATCGACCAATCATATAGCTTGATAGCTCATGAATATTCATAGATGAGATATAAACGTATTTATGTGTGTATGTTGTATCTCTTTCAAATTCAATAATTGCTGGGTTGTCAGGTTGTGTTTTATAAAGCTGTTCGTTCATAATTTATACACACGGCTCTATACGAGCAATGATTCTCCTTAGATCGACTGGTGACCATTCCCTGGCGCTGGATGGCACCCGAGAAAAGGGTCACCGGTCGTCCGTAGAGCCCTGCGTACATGTACGAACAGCTTCATGAGCCGAAACCCTGGGTGGTGTTTCACCAAGATAAGAAAGACTTTACGCACGACTTTACGTTCGACTGGTATCCCTTCTTGGGCGCAATCATTCATAATATTACGCGCATTCGGCGCAAGAACTGATACCAGTCGATCTTAAAGTCGTTCTTAAAGTCTTTCATATCTTGGTGAAACACCTCCTTGGGCATGCAGTAGCGTATCTTAAAGGTGTGATTGAATCTTGAGGGCATACCATGTTAAGGACTTTCATCCAGACTTTGTACGGGTCAATAAATCAATAGGCATTTTGAGTGCATCAAAGGCCCAATTCTTTGGTTATCATACTATAAGTGTCATGATTGTTTCGGAATTAGCAGTAAATAATCAGTACAGATTTGCTCAATCTTGAAAGGCATTAAAGAGTTTTTTTCTCTTTTTTTCAACTCCAAGTGTAAGATTTTAAGCTGTATACCTGAGCTTCTAAATCTCAGCTCTTCTCCTTATCCTGTTATCAAAAGTCTTGGGACCTACTCACACATTTGCGTTTAATCATGAGTCGGCCTACAGTTTTTTAAACGCTCCCTGGCCGCACAAAGACATATCGTGGACTGGCGTTCGGTGTACGCTCCTTGAGCGCAAGCGGAACGTCAGTCTACCGTCTGATCCGCGTGTATTGTGCGCTCGGGAAGCGTTTTTTTCTTATCAAGAACGTTGGGCTAATGCAGGCTAAACATGCTAAAAGTGCAAAAGTATGAGTCGATCTTAAGATTTTAAGCTGTATCTTGAGCTTTTAAATCCTAAGGCCGACTCATACCTTTGCGTTTTTGACCTGCGTCTGGCCAGCGTTCTTAGAAATTAAACACGCTCCCTGGACGCTCATCATACGCAGAATAGACGGTAGAATGGCGTTCGCGCTCAAGGAGCGTACGCCTACCGCCAGTCATCCGTATGACCTGCGTCCGGGAAGCATTTTTATTTTAAAAAAACGCTTGGTAGGCGCAGGCTAAAAACGCAAAGGTGTGAGTTGGCCTTAAGATCTTCTCCGTGTCAAAAGAATAACCGACGATCGATGTACACTTCTTGAGCGCAAACGGAACGCCAGTCCATCGTCAGGTCCGCGTATACTGTGCGCTCGGGAAACGTTTCATATTTTCAAAAACACTAGGCCAGCAAAAAGTGCAAATGTGCGAGTCGGCCTCAAAACTTTAAGCTATATCTTGAGCTGTAAAATCTGAGATCTTCTCCCCTTTTAAAAGACTATATAATCGTAACGGTATGGTTTACCATTATACATAGGGGCAAATCAACCGTGCGATGGTGGATTTTTTTTTCTGGTATTAGATAATCCATTGTAATCCCGATCGATTTGTAAATCCGTGTGTTGCACATGATACCTGCAAGGTTTACAATCGATGTAGTGCACAAACCCCTCTAACATATCTATTCCTAAAAATTAAAATAAATTTAAAAAAAAATTGAAAAAAAAACTGGCATGGGTTGCAAAAGAATTCAGGATGCCGCTTTTCAATCAGTAACATTCTATGGCCCTTTCATTTTGGATTCATACCCTTCCTGAAAATGTGATGACAGACCATGCGTATAGAAAAAAAGGCATTTTATGCATATAAACTTTTTTCAAATCACAGTTAAATATAACAGTCCCTCTGTTCCTCAATAAACTAACACGAGTCGCAAATGGACACCGTTTTTTCTTCTTCAAAACTAACATTCATGGGCTCTGCAATTGTGGATTCATATACCCCTCCTGAATGTATATTAACAGACCATGTGTATAGAAAAAAGGGTATTTTATGCAAATCAACCTTTTTTTTTTAAATCACAGAAGTATAACAGTCCTTCGTTCCTCAATAAACTGACACAAGTTACAAATGAATTCAGGACGCCACTTTTTTGTCTCAAAAAATAACATTCTTGGTGCCCAGTAATTCTGGATTCTTACCATTGCTCAAAATATATACAAAATAAAATACTGACGGTCAAATAGAAAAGTAGTAGTTGATGCCCACCAATTACTTTTTGTCAAACTTTTGCATAAGTCTGTATGCCAAAAGACATATTTTCAGAATGGTTATAGTTCAGTTTATACTATAGTTCTTGAAATTGGTTCTTACGTTCGAATTTTGTTTGACTGGGATTTAAAGCCATTTCCGATAATACTGTTTCTTTTTTATTGTTGTTCTTCTCCTGATCTCATATTAAAACTATGAATACTCTGAAAATAAATCGTTACCCAATATTCAGGCTGATTATTTCTTGCCAAAGCTGGATAATCCCTTTGTATTTTTTTACAAATATATTTGTACCAGACATAAATCACCATAAGATATTTCCAAAATGTCATATTCAAAGTTTATTTTATGGGAGCCTCGCTTTGTAAGAAAAATTATAACTGCATAAGGGTATACCAATGGAAATATACAAATGAATTGTTGTAGAGCGATGGCACAATGTATTTTCAGGTAAGTGCTTGTCGCCAAGCAAACAATCCTATACGGCAAAATGAGGGGGATCCTTTGCACCGGATTAATCGCTTATCCACAAAAGAAAAGAGTTTAAGCTGAAAATGGCAGGTGGATTAAAGCAATCTAGACAAATCTCAAAGACGTTTTCAAAAGGTGAAACGAGCTTTAGTCTCCGGTTTTGGGATTACCTATAAATCTATGGGCGCATCCAGATTTAGTCAAAGAAGAGGAGGGGTCTAAAAAGATAGATAGATAGATAGATAATTTTATATATTAAAATAAGTAGAACTAAGCGATGGATGATGAACGAAAATGCATAAAGCCAAATAATTTAGAAATTGTCCCCCAATTTTCGGAAATACACTTTCCCCTCCTCCAGAGGAAACTGATCACTCCCCTTCCAAAAAAAAATTAGGATTGTAAATACACTTGATTAAAGAAAGGAATTAGATACATACAACCACGCATACATACATGCACACATGAAAAAAAAATGAATGAATGAATGAATAAATACATAAATGAATACTAAGTAAATAAATTGAAGAATAAATTAATAAATAAACAATTAAAGAAAGAAACGGTTTACAAAGGGCGCTAAAGTTGGCTTGAAAAGAAAAAATTGAAGTTATATTCTTCGATGAATTTTTTGTTTATGATTGCTGGCTTGGCATGCAAAAATAGGCTTTCTTTTTCAAGGGAAGACATGGGAGAGGGGGGGGGGCATATTTCAACGGCTAAATATAATCAAACTGTGAAGGGTGCAGACCTCCATAATTATATGCGCTGCCAAAATAGGATGGGGTGGCAGCCCCCTCGGCCCCATGGACCCTGGAACCCTCACCCTGTTAGCACCATGCATACGCACACATTGCTGTTTTTATTTTGTTTTGCTTTTCGTAACAATTTCTTGTCCTCTGGCTGCACTTTATAATTGTAATCGGCAAATAATCGTCAATTTTATCTGTTGTATATAGACAGTCGAAGTCATTTCGTGACGTCTTATTGCCCCAATTAAGTGTATGACTCATCTGTTTATATTACCCTTCTCTAGCATCATGTCTATTTAGATTCGTTGAGTTGGTGCTAATTTGAAATAAGAATATTGTAACTATTTCACTGTCTACCTATGAGCAATTGTTGTTAGAAGGATATCCATGATATAGATCTCAACACTATGTAAGCTGATAGCAAGAATGTTTTTGCCTGTTAATAATGATTCGATTATATACCACGGGCAGGATGCAGGATAAAAAGAATACAATTAACTATACCATTTTCCTTGTTTTTATTACCTTATTAACTTATTCCATCATCCATGTATAGGGCGAAAATATTAGTATTTCTATATCTCTATTTATCCTTCTTTCTAAGCGCTTAGGGACTTTCCCTGTGCGAGTGATAAGCGCTATATAAAACGTTCATTATTATTATTATTATTGTTTACATGAAGAAACAATCACATGCTATTTTTAAAGACCCACAATGTAGTATGCATTCTTAAAAGTTCATGGGTATACATAATTATTGGTTAAATAATTCACAACTTATTTGTATCTACTTTTATTCACCAGCCAGAACAAATTTTAACCCTAAACTTTGCAAAATGTCACCATTAGGTGAACATGTACTTGATAACATTATGAGATACAACATGCTTTGTTCGCAAAAATTGGGCAACATTACCGATTGCCGAGTTTTGTTATTATGTACTTTTTATTATGCAGGACCTCTCGTGATACCAACATCTTGTTGTGAGGGTATCCTGCTAAAATATTGATAAATAAATAGGTAAATAGATAATCATTTTCCCTATGTCAGCTGCGTTCTATGAACAAGTATATTCATCCAGTTTTGTAAAAAAAAATATCCACATTTGTTTTTATTTGATAGGACAGAGTTTATGTAAAAGCCATCAACGCTTATTTCCAATATGATCATGCGTCAAATACGTCAAAGAAAACCCAACCTATCAAACAAAAATGAACATTAAACATACTTGAAACTACAGATCTATCCTACAAAATCGTATTATGAACACAAATAATATAATTTATGTCTGCTAAATATTTCGAATAATTTAGTTGGCATGCTGGTAAACAAGTGTTGATTTCCTTATGACGTCTCAGTGATATTGATGACCAACAGACCAATAAAAGATGATCAGCGGAAATAAGAAATTACACATCAATAACTTTTCCTTGCGGAATATAATAGTTAGTTAATAGACATCGAACTTTCTAATAGGGCAATGCAATTGGCTGGATAATCGGAAACGATTTAAATTGATCCAATTATGAATTGTCAAAATATGGAGGTCTTTAATCAGAAGAAAGAGAATATCTTAAACGCAACGTTGCTTATAAAGATTGAGTCTGGACCAGCAAAAGCTAACTTTGATTAAACATGTTAAAAACATAATCAGGCGAATAGATCCAAACGTTTCAAGCAATACCGAAAAAGAAATATAAAGTTATGAATATTTCAATGATATTACCCAAAAGTGATTTTGCAAGCCATTTGACAACGTGTAGTCACGTGATAATGATGTGGGTCTTTTCTTGATATCAAGGCATGTATGACATGTCAAAGAAAATGGCTCATGCACAACCATGATGTCTCTGGTGAACCCCTACTAAACTGGACGTCAGCACATTATCCGAGGATAACTGTCAAACTTTAATGGGAGAGCCTGATTGCAAGCAATTAATGGGGGTGACTAAGATGTTTACATTCCTATTCAACAATCAAACATTAGACCATTCCCATCACCAATTTCAACCTTTCTTCATAAATCTTCCGGACATTTATTTTGTCCATGGAACTACGGTTCAAGTCACATATTTTCATTTTAGGCGATGTATCTCCAGTCGCTAATCTTAAAAATGATTTACCTGATGTAGTTGCGTAGGGAAGACGCTCAGGCGCAAAATGACTTACGGATCTTCAGTCAGCCAAACGTCTTCCCTACTTATCTCCAATCAGCCAAACGTCTTCCCTACTTATCTCCAGTCAGCCAAACGTCTTCCCTACTTATTTCCATCACCCACAGGCCAGGGTATTTCAAACTCAATATGCGCTGAGGGTCATTTGGCTTTTAAGCAGTCTTAAGTAGTCAATTTCAGTTTTCTGGGCAGCGTTCATAAAATTTGATGAAAAAAACGCTTCGGGAATGTTGAAATATGGAGGAGTCACACTTAGCTGACGCTAAAAACGTACGTCATCATTTCATTTAGCTCCAACAGAACGCCTCGATTTGATTTGATTTGATTTTCTTCAACGTTGGTCAAGCGCATGCCTTCGTATTTTAGAGCAGCGTATTTACATAATTATTTATTTTGTATCTGGACCCCTTGGAAGAACAGAGGTATTTATTTTAATTCTTCTGAAAGGGCAATCTAGCCAATCTTATTTTTACACATGTAAATTTGTCAAATGTATCCTGATTTCGTATTATCATACGTTGTATGTTTACTGTTTGGAAATAAAGTACCATACCATACCATACCATAGTGCAATTTGGAAATGGGCAATTCTATATTAGAAAATTAAAACAAAAAAAGTGTCCCTGATTTTTTAAAAAGACATTATTTTGTTAAACATTTGCCTAGCATATAATATATCAGCGTACAGATCCTTCAAAACAATGTTCAAAGTTTAGACTAGACTGATTAATGACCAAAATTAGCAAGTTTTTTAATGGAATTCCGTTACCGATATTTTCATGCTGTGTTGCAGCAAATATGGACAATAATAAAGAAGTATTCATTTCAACACAAATCAATTATTGTATTTTAATCTTGCCAATCCTATGTAAATATTGTGTTTTGTGTGATGTTTGATTTCGATAAAAACTATAATCTAAAAAAGTATTAATTTCAACAATTATAAGGCGCTAATTGAAATAAACTCATTTCTCATGTGGTTGTGGGTATAGATAAACCTTGTAAACGATCACTGGGATTCTACCATTGAACTATAACACTCACAAATGTGGCCAAAATTCCCCGTAATTCCGTTACAGTCCATATGGGATTATCCAAAATGTGTAACAGGGCTTTGAGAAAATCTTCGAACATCGGAAACATTAGCTACACTCGAGCAGTGTTGCATACGAAGTGAATCAAGAAAATGACACGCTAATTGGGTGTGCTATATTTTAAGAAAGAATAATCGCGGAATCGGAAAGGATTAAACTAATCCCATTATGAACATAATGATGGACATTGAATGTTGTTTTGTACGTTTATGAGGCAACCTATTGGAGCATTGATTGTCTGGTCGTTTGTTGGTTGATTTTAGGGTGCACAAGTTATGAGGTTGAAATTATAGGCCTTACCTATAATTTGTGTGTACCAAGATAAAATATGTAATAACTCATTGTATAAACAAAAAGTTTTCCTCATAGGCAAACATATCTTATGTTCGCTATTAATTAATTTGAGCAATTTTCTTTCGCAGCAATTATCCCAATGCGTCAACCCAGCGTTTTTGCAAATTAAATACGATCCCCGAGCTCACAGTATGAACGGATTAGACGACGGAATGACGTTTGGCTTGCGCTCAAAGAGCCTAATAATAATAATGAAAATAATTACATTTTTATATAGCGCAAAATACGTAGAGACGTCCCTATGCGCTTAACAAACATGATTAATACATATTATACAATACATAAATGCATAGACTATTTAGCGAAAATATATAACAATAACAATATGGCATAACTAGTTTTACAAATTATCAATTATATCTACTTTATTGAGCTAAACATGTATGTTTTTAGATATTGCTTAAAGGTGTGTAGTGTCGCTGCATCCCGGAGAAGAAGAGGAAGAGAGCTTCAAAGTGATGCTGGTGCGAGGTTGCATAAAGCTCGGTCTCCGTAGACCGTAGACGCCGAACGTCGAACTCAGTGAGCGTTTTTGATTTTCAAAAACGCTGGACTGACGCAGGCCGTGTTTTATTTTCATAAACGCTGGGCTAACACAGGCTAAATAGTCGCAAAGGTGTGAGTCGGCCTTAATGCACGAGGAAAGCATTGCCATACACTTGTCGCAATGTTTCTATTATTATAATAATTATTTTTATTTGTCAGATCGTTCATGTGGAATGTGATTACATTTTCCCTCCAAATTTTGCCCTCAACAAATCTGAATCCCAGCTCTCAACAAAGTCCATTAAACCATAACAATCATCTAACTCTAACGTAACTAATCCCTTTCAGACGTCAATTAGCCCAAATCCGCCATATAAAGACTCCAAAATCATGTGATAATAGAGCTGATTTGAGACTAGTCAAGTAGTTTCTTTCACCATTCTTACACTCAAGAAGTGCGAACGTCACCGATGACTAAAGTTCATTTAACTTCAATAGGTGGGACTATTGAGAAGTGGATGAGAAGAGACAGTGGCCAATTTGAAGAGCAATTATCGGGCGATCCGTTAGAATGAAAGATACAATAGGACACTTTGAACGAGCCATGAAAAGTAGCAATGTATTGAGTATATTATAGGTAGGCTTATTACCCCGTTTCAAAACACATGGAGATACCCATAATAATCTTGAATAAGCCATGCTGATATAAAACATGTATACACGAGTGATTCTTCATCCAGCGTTCCGAACAAAATAAACAGACAGACAAATTGACAAACAAACAAACAAACAAACAGACACACAAACAGACAGACAGACAGACAGACATACGAAAACTAAGATGATGATGAGGAAGAGGTTGTGAGGATAAAGAAGGAAAAGAGACAGAAAAGGAGGTGGAGAAGAAAAATAACGGGAGGATCGAGCAAGAAGAAGTTGAAGAGGAGGAGGAGAACGGGGTGGAGAAGAAGCAAAAGAAGAAGAAGAAGAAATATTAAGAAGAAAAAGAAAAAGATGAGAAGAGGAGGAGGAGGGGGAGGAGGAAGAAAAAGACGAAGAAGAAGAACAACAACAATAATAACAATAACAACAACAACAACAAGCAGAAGCAGACAGAGGAATAGGATGGGACATTAATAGAAGAAGAATAAAAAGAAGAAGAAGACAACGGAGGATGAGAAAGCAGGAGGAGAAGAAGCTGGCCACCTCAATTTTAATGAGCAACTAAAAAGTGTTTAAAATATACAAATCCAGAAAAGCTCAAGAATGACAATAATCAGATAATTATGAAGACATTGACTCTGAAAATGATATTATCGAGTTACATCTTTACATAATAATTGAAAAATCTTACTATGAAAACATAAGCGTTGTTTATCTTATTCACATTTCGTCTTGAATGTTTAGAGAGTTGCTCTTGCTGAGGTTTTCTTTATAACAAATATAGAATTCGATTACGCTATCAATTCCCAGCATGATGCTCATTATCGCATTAATGATAATTAGGCAAAAGAAATTGTTTGCTTGTCCAAGAACGATGTTTAAAAAAAAGGTATCGGTCGATTGAATGTTTTAAAACATAATTCACGTATGTCAGGGTAGAACGTAGTTTTAGAATTGTTTTGATGAGTGAAATCAAAAGGACGACTGGAAATTACTTTTGACATGTTTGAGGTAATTATCATAAACGTTCATCTGCATGCATGTATATTTTTACTGAAAATAACTTTTCAGCTTGTATTTCACATTTGTTAATAATTTTACTGCAATTCTTTTTAATATGTGTGTAAACTACTTTCTACCCTGACATGCCTGAAATAATGTTTTAAATACGAGTGAAAAATTAAAGAATAACAAACATAAAACAAGCAAAATACCATCAAAGGTTCACTCCAAGTCATTTTTACGGTAGGTATAGGCGGAGGACTACCAAAAAACATTTTGCCTACGAGCGTTTTTGTTTTGAAGAGAAACACATCTGTATCTATTGATTGTTAAAAACGCTTGTGTTGATGGTGAAAATCATACTTGAAAACGGTCCTCACAATCAAATCAATAATTTACCCTCTCAATTTAGATCCGGGATGAGTGTATTTAAAGAGAATCATATCTGTGACAAAAGAAACAAATTCACTTTGTCTGTAAATTAATAGAGTCAACAGTTATTTTGTGATTAACATCTGTTAGATTTATACAGAGTAGTTAAAAGTACTCTGGGATGCCCAAGTGCTTATAGGATAGAGAAATGTAATTGGTTAGGTATCAAAATAAAGTAACATAAACATAAACTTGAACTATAAGATTTGTTGATGCCTAGAGTAGTATAAGATAGGAATACGAACTTTACACAATGCCATTTCACCGTCGAAAATGCATTAAAAAATAAGGAC
>BQKZ01006176.1:24469-38366 GCA_036244855.1 Temnopleurus reevesii | reverse complement strand
ATTCTATGTACGAGAAGGTGTCCTTTTAACACAAAAAAGGAAAATAGTGATACAGTCTCGTGGGACATGAGATTGAGATATTGTGCACATTTTAGGTTATTGCTTTATTAAAACTCATTTACATTTCACGCAAGTTTGTATGAAATATTTTCATGATACAATTTTTCAGTTTTACTTAGAATTGACGACAAAATTTGGGGATAAAGATATTTGCTTTAAACAAAACTTTACTTGGGCCTTTAAGGGAAAGCGTCTTGGTCCATTTCGGGCTGTCTTCGAAAGAAAAAAAGTTTAAAATTATCTTATGCGTCGACTTTGGATTTTATTCTTTAAAAATTCTTCAAAGAAAAATTTGATGATGGTGATAATAACGATAACAACGATAATGTTAATATTACATACAATTTATGTTAATTCCAAACAGGTTCAAGCGTTTTACATAATCGGGATTTAAGACTCTTGAACACGAACAAAGAAAGTTTCTCGGGAACCGATTTCTGTAAAGTTTAAAAACATGGACAAAAATAACCCTTCTTGCAACAGAAAGAGAAAGAAAGAATTTGATTCAAAGCGGATGTTATCAATTGGATTGAAGTGAGTGTCCCTTTCGTCTTGCGTGAATGGTCGACGGCGACGTTGCACGCTCTGAATATTACGATGACGATAATGACCAGGGAGAGAAGTGAAGGGATGATGATGATCACTGCAGGTCATTGCGATTAGATGATCTCCCAGAAGACCGTTCTCATCTTCTTCCTCCATCTCTCCTCAGGTGGCTTCTCGATAACAGCCTTGGTGTTGATATCGCAGCACGACCCGGAAAATTAGCTGTTTGTTCATAAATGAATAATCAGCACTTGAGGCTTGTGTTAACGCCGGCTCACACCTTTGCCATTAAGAGTAACGTTATCCCCAACCTGCATGGCGATTCATTAACGCATAAAACGGAGGTAAACGCTTAGCTGACGCTAACGCATGCGTACGTCGAGCACTAGACGAATGCCTTGAACGTTGGTCAAACTTCCTCGCTCTATATTTCGGTGTTTAACAGAGAACCATAAACGCTGGCTACAAACTAAAAGGTGTGATTTACTATTTTGACCCTATATGTTTACAAAGAGGCGGTCACATTCTTGGTTTGTAAAGAACTTATATTAAGATAATTTGGAATTCTGATTACACTTCCATTGCACAGAAATATACAGGGTACACTCTTGAACGACATTACCGACGGAAACAAATGTTAGCGCCAAGCAAGCGACACTCCAGCGTACGTCTTCGTTCATGAATCGTATTTCAAAATGTGTCTATGTGATTAGGTCCTAACCTCGGCCGGAAATATAGCGGGATTGTTGATAAATAAATCATAGCACGCACAATAAGAAAAACAAAATGACAGATGAGTGAAATTTAATCGTATGACGCGGATAGTATTTAATATTTCACAAGGCGGTATGAAAATACTTTGAAAAATCTAAGAGCAAACTCTATAAACCCTAATGATTCATTGCGTATGGTCACCTAAAATGATCTGCCAATGGGAGAATTCGACGAGAAAAATAATAAAGTATGCTAAAGACGCCCTTGGATTAGATCCTCTGATTTTTAATTCATGAGGGGATTTTTAACATAGAATATTGCATAAACAGCTCGTGTACGAGTCTCAAAATATCTGGCCGCATTAGCACAATTACTATAGGAGAAATGGAGTTGCCTGGAGCAAAGCCGTCTGTGAAGACATCACCATAACACAAAAGAAATGATTATAATGCGGGAAAGCCTTGTTGATAAACAAGCTTTCTTCTTTCCCTTTGCCTTTTATCTGATTTACCGTCGCCCACGTAAGCAAAATACATGAATTATGAATGTTTCTCTTGGACATGTGTTATGATCAACTTTCTAAGGCGTCCACATTTCACCTTACACGGTTACTCAGCGGCAAAAGTAACTTGATTTGATTAAAAGCGGGAAATTGAGGAGATCATATAAAAAGAAGTCTGATTAAAATCGGACAATGAATAAGAAGGTTACGAATATTTGAAAAACATTTAAAAGTAATTTAACCGTTATATTTTCAGAAAATGTGCTACTTTGGATCACGTGATATGACGTGGTGATGACGTATTTCCGTCACGTTCTGGCGGCGATCCTTCCTTAAGTTGAACTTAAGTTCATTACCTAGTCTGTATTGTGCCTACGTGTACTAGATAACTTTCAAAGCCGATTAAACAAGCTTATAATCTGGGACAACTTTACCACTTTTATATATATATATCCCAAGAGATCTAAACCTTATATTTGGTGTTCGTGAACATGTAGTATTAAGCACCGGTCACATAGGGCCCCGGAAGCAAAACGGTTCAACACGATTCTTCGTTCGGAGGCAGTTAGCTGTGAATTAACAAAGAGTCGTGTTGAAACGTGTTGCTTCCGGGGTCCTATGTGACCGGGTCCTTACACTGCCTTAAGTGCAATGAATGTGTGTCTTAGCCTATTTTACTTATATTGATGAACTGGTTGAACAGTTGCCGGGGTAAAAGCTTATGGCGAAATGTATACGATGTGTAGGAGATGGAGCTTATGGGTGAGAAGGAAAGAAGGGGAGTGCTGCATAATTAATTTAAAGAATAAGATGAAAACAAAAATACCCTCCAGTCCATGACTGTTGACTGTTTTGATTAATGAGAAACGGTAAGGGATGAGAGTTCATGTTGTCTGAATAAATAGTGTGTAGTGCCATCAGGAAACGTGTGCGAGGGTTTGCCGATGACAATTCTTATTTGATCCAAAGATTTGGAAGTGTGAGTATCAGACTTTGAAGAAACGAAGAGTTGCTTTATAATACTTGAAAAAAAACAGCCAATGGCTTTAGGTTACGAGGAAAAATAAGATCAAGATTCACAAACATTTCTTTTTCTACAGATAATTTGTCAATATCCCTTTAATTTTCAAAGGTCAAAAGGTGAAATCTGTCTGAAAATCAATATTATTTTTGTTAAACTTATCGCGCTTAATACAGTCGGCATGTCTTAATAGTTTGTTTGTTTGTTTTTTTGCTTCTTAAATCATTTTAATATTCTTTAGTTTAAGCGTTTATCTAAGCCCCATGTTCGAGCCAGTAACCTTCGACTTCATATTTTCTTCCTATACATCATCTTGCAGGCTAGTATCGGCAGAAATTAATAACTAGGTCATGACAAGTTCATGTCAGCCTCTATTTTTTTTTATTTTCCCTTGCCTCGGTTTACAGGCTTCGATTTATTTCTTTTCGACATTTATGATTTCAACACCTTCCAATCTTTCTAGATAACCATCGCACATGGAGGTCTCATAATACAGATATGCCAACTGTTCCAGAATATACCGAGTTGAATATATTTATAGACTAAATTCACGGCTTTAATTACAAATGAAATGCTGAGATTACTTTTGATTGTAGTCATGCTTACTCTTCTTTTGTTCAACTGTTCCGTTAATTACATTTTCATTTTTGACCTCATGCATATTCTGGAACGGTTTGCATCGCTGCGCATCTCACCCACACGAGGGCTAATATATATATTTTGTGTAATAACAGGTCGTAACAGTTTGGCTGTAAAGTCCATGGTCGTATCTTAAGACGGCGTTAATGTTAGTTTAACGTGGAACACATTGGTTTAAGTGCCCCTGCTGTATGTCAATGTGACATTAATTCCAAGATCTTTGGTACGTGTTGTTGATTCAAGAGGGACTATTTTCTCGTTGTTAAATAGAGGAATACATGTATGTTTTCATGGTAACTTGGCGTAAGGTTCAAAACAATGAAAGTGATCGTAGAAAGTGACCTCGAAACAATTTAAATCGTTATGACATAAAATTGCAATTTCCAACGACTTGATATAAGTCATTTATAAGCATCCATTATGGTGCGCTGTGTACCTGGAAATGATTATTGCTAGCATTTAAGTCAATATTTGATATTTGAAACGACAACAAGTACCAAGGATCTCAAATCTGCAACTTAATTAAGGCATAATATTTGCTGTTGATGGATATAGCAATGTGACAACAAAGTTATGAATGACCTGATGAATGGTATTTTTCTACATTTGTAGAAGTTTGCCGTTGCTGAATATTCCAGTGACCGTATGAATTTTTATTATTCCATTTAAATGTATATTTGATATTGATTCACGGGATAGCGCGTAATCGATAATAGCACAGTTTCGACTTTTTTTAATTCCCGCCTTTTCTCCCAACGATTCCATCGATCGTATATCTCCGGGGAAATGTAATGACAAAATGAGTTGGAGAAATCGTCTGGTGCGATCACCTTCTTGTGTAATATTGCCATAGATTCCGGATCTCTTTTCATCACCATGGTAACGGCCAGAGCAACCAGGGAGAAAATATTTACGCAGTCGAAAATTAGTACTTCTCATTTCCTGACTTTCACGGAAATGGAAAATTCGGTATCCCGCTTTTGATGATGAGAAATAAGTTCAACGAAAATAGGATTATCGCGGAAATTTCGAGAGAGGAAGACGAGTCGGGTGAATTTGGTGGAAGGAAGCCTCTTCAAAGGTACACGCTCGCTGGAATGTAATGGAATGGACGCTGTGAAGCGAATGAATATTGTCTGACACAATGATCTCTACGTGTAATTTGCGATATTTGATTCACGGTGATTTGTCACACGGGAGCTTAAAGTGCGTCGCTTGAACAAAGTCAAAGCCCCGAGCTGACATGAGCGACGCATGCTCATCAAATCATTCCCCAGTGAAAAACACTTTCATGTGTGAAATCTGAACGTAAAGAAATAAAAGTCACAGAGTGGAGCAAAACAATTTTCAGAAACTTCACGTTGAATATATTGTTTACGTCAGTTCCGATTCGATCAGATGATGTCAAAGTGGAGATCGAGTGATATCGGATGGATAGATTCCGCCAGACCGTCGGCCATTTTGAAAATGGACAATCTCGCAGAATGATGTAAATGCGTAGAAAATTACATGTAGTCAGAAGAAAACGCGTGTGTATACATACGGTGGAAAATTGTATGTGGAAGTTGAACGTAGCATTAAAAATACACAGAACGGAGAGCGTGTGTCCAATTTGAAGGCGATTAGCAATGGGTTTCTCCCCCATTCGTCACATCGGAAGAAGAGATTTCATGACAAGATAACGCAAATGGCCTCAAGCACAAATAAAGTGCCTCACACAGAGCATGCAGAGCAAGCAAGACGATAACTAATGTAAAATTCGTATTTGACATGTACACGATGTAAGAGAATGGAGTTTTCTCTCTTTTTCTAGAAAGAAGACTCCTGAATATAACGACGAATTTATTTGTATTACATTTTTTTTCCATTATGTCAATCACATTTCTGTACATTACCTACACACTTATAATGATATATTTGTAAATTGGAAGGGTCTTTTCACTCAAGGTAGCTGATGTGAATATCAGTTGTCTTTTGGTATACCGAAAAAGACAGTTTGATGAAATGAATCCTTTTATGTAGAGTGATCAGACAATTCGACAGGTACCGACCGATGTCAACTACAATGGTTGCACTAATTTCATTTTTAATCTATCATATGTCATACTTTCTGAACCAGGAAACGTACTAAATCAACTATTGATATGTCACCATGGTCACCGATACTTCATCTAGCATGATAACATGTTTGTATTTCGAAATGGAACATCGTATTTGTACGAATCAACGATGCGTCGAATTCACAAGTAACATAATATAATCCATCTCCGTAAAATTAAGTCTAACGCCAACTCAAAGCTCATTTATAATGCTATTCAAATCGGAACCGGCTTGTGATTGTTGTGTCGGTGCAGTTCAATCACGGCCTACGTACGGATCTAATGTCCCATGACTCAATTTATTCTACGGAAATAATCAATATCAAGTTATATGAACTGAACATTTGAACTTACAATGTAAAATCTTGTAAACCACTTTTCTCAATTGCAAGTGTTTATAAATCATTAAGCGTGTCCGGGCGTTATGATTTTGCATGATGATCTACACAGTTTAATATCAGATGACCTCATTGTTTTTTGTCGGTGTATGTTGTTGCATGAAGATAACGAGATTCCGACATATCACTTACGTGAATGACATCATATTGAATTGCAACGTTATTGTATAGAGGAATTTGTTTCTATGAAAGTGGATTTGTGATGTTTTTTTTGCAACAGCAACCTTTGGTTACCATCAATTCGTGAAAACAGGGAAGATAAAACATCATAACAGAAGTTATAAACATTTTGAATGTAAACAATCTGAATATATAATGAAACTATTTTGGTGAAACTCAATTCAAACCACAGAAGCAAACGGTCTTGGTTCAATTCCTGGACAAGCCCCCAAATTGTCACGGCGCTACGCATACCAGGTTTGGGTGTCACAGAATTCATAATACTAATGAAAACCCCCACACATAATGTGGACATGGTAGACATGTACTGTAAAGGTGGAAAATACAAGTTATAGTAAAATACTATGAAGTATATAATGACACGAATAATCGTCATTATTGAACAGGAAATGGTTATCGTGGCCGCAATATGTGCTATGTACAAATAAGCGCATATGGCTATTTTGCATAATATTGTCACACAAAGTACTCAAAACTTCAATCGAATGTCTTATGTAGTTTAATCTTCTGCGGTTTTATTTCCGTCAGATTTCAAGTACATCTACAGCTTTTGATGAAAGTGTACGCCAAATGTATTCTGTTTCGTTTAATTCTAGTGCACATTCTAATATAGGTATACAGTGTATCCATTATGTCATTACTTTTAAATTGATCAACGAAAATATCGTTGAATTATCATTTAAAATCCTTAACCGATTTATAATCACATCATAATCCACATAACACAATAGAATGAGTGTGAAAACTAATAACACATTTGTTTAGGGGAACAAAATTTTCTTTAATCAAGCCTGTATAAACAATGTTCTCGATGGTTATGAAGGTATTATCATAAAAGACGTTGGAATCGAAAGAGGAGAAAAGGAGATGGAGAAAAGTGAGCAGCATGAAATGGGAGATTTACTCAGATGGTGCTAAAACATGTAAGGGAGAGGGGTGAATTGAAAAGAAGTAGAGAATGGAGGAGAGTGAGACAGAGAGAGGGAATAAGAGAAGAGAAGAGAAGAGAAGAATGAAAGAGAGAGAAAGAGAGAGGGAATAAAAGAAGAGAAGTGGAGAATGAAAGAGAGAGAAAGAGAGGGAGAGAGAGAGAGAGAGAGGATAAGAGAAGAGAAATGGATAATGATAGAGAGAGAGAGAGAGAGAGAGAGAGAGAGATTGAAATCTATTTATAAAGTCTGAAACAGAGGGTCGAAGAAAATGCAGTGATAGCGATAATTAAATACATTCAGGCAGTACTTAAAAGGTTTGGTTTGAGAAAAGAGAAAACATAGGTGAAGTGATATAAAAGAAGAAGAGACGAATGAAGAAAAGCAAGTTGGCATAGGTTGTGACATAATGAAAGGTGTAAAATACATCGCTCGGATTTTAAAAGAAGGTTCAGAAACGGGATATGAGGTTTAGCAAGATAGCAAGAAATAGAGACAAAGATAACAAGCGAGAGAGAGGCAGAGAATGTTTGAGTGTATTCATTGGCGTGTGTGTGTGTGTGTGCGTTTGTGTGTGTGTCTTATATATGTAGGTGCGTGGGGTGTGTAGTGTGTGTGTATGTGTGTGTATGTGTGTGTATGTCTGTGTCTGTGTTTTGTTTGCAATGTGCGTGTGAGGTAAGTGCTAACGTAATGTGGGGAAAATAAAAAGACGGTATGGTGAGAAAGT
Source organism: Temnopleurus reevesii (assembly GCA_036244855.1). Lineage (NCBI taxonomy): Eukaryota > Metazoa > Echinodermata > Echinoidea > Temnopleuroida > Temnopleuridae > Temnopleurus > Temnopleurus reevesii. Next base: position 30,548 of record BQKZ01006176.1, on the reverse strand, counting down.
AGGACGTATAAGAAACAGAGTGTGAGAAGAAGAAACGGCACAGGATTTGAAGGAAAAAAAAGAGTAGGGATAAAAATGACGAGATTATGATGGCAAAAATGTTCAAATTAAATGATAAACACTTGAGTCTAGTAAGGTTTTAAGCGGAAAGTGAGTGTGAAAAAGATCAAGACAACAGAGAAGGTCTAATAGAGAATGGGAGAGAAAGAGAAGTAGAAGAAAACAGAGAGGGAGCAAGATATAGAAAGCGGGAGAGAATTTGTGTGTTTGTGTGAATGCGAATGTGTGTGTGATTGTGTTTTGGGATGAGCATATGGAAATGAAAGATAAATTGGAAGGCAACGAAGATGGAAACATGTAAATGAATTGAGAACTAGAAAGAGCTAAAAAGAGAGAAAAAGGACGAGTAGAGACGAAGAAAAAATAAAGGAAGAAGAGAGGAAACATACGAGATAGGAGAAAGGAGCAAGGGAATGACTGTCGGATATGAGAGAGAAAGATATGAAGAAGAAAGATAATGCGAGCTAGGGAGATAGAGAGTAAGAAAGATAAAGAAAAAGAGAACGAGAAAGAAAAAGATAGTAAAAGAGACACTTGCGTAGAGAGGGAGATTGTGTGTGTGTGTGTATGTGTGTGTAAGAGAGAGAGAGAGAGAGAGAGAGGGGGGGAGGGATAGAGAGACGGTACATTATGTGAGATGTATAGAAGTGAAGATGATCTTTTAAGGAAATGGGATAGGATAAGTTGTATAAAGAATGAGGCGGTTGGATGATAACCTATTAAGAGTTGTTTAAAAAGTATATGAAAGTATATGAAATTGATTGCTTATCATGTCTATGAAAAAAAAAATATTTTGTCATTTTCATAATCACAAGAAAGGATAATTGCTGTATTATGATTGTGTGCAAATAAAATGTTTTATCTTTTCAAATGTAATACTTTGTGTCTCTCGCAGTCAATGAGCAAATTTGTACCTGATTTAAAAGATTTAAAAGAAGAGTCTACCCCAAAATGATAATTTGTTGGTAGGAGCAGGAAACATTGGTGAGCAGAACAAACAAAGTTTGATTTTTTTATGAATTTTCCAGTATTTGAAAAATTAGTAAATCAGTGGAAATTTTCAGACATGTTGCCAATTTGATGACATCATGGGTGCACAACTAACCAAAATTTGCTATATACACCTGATGTATTTATGGTGCAAAATGTATCATTTTTACAGAAAGATACACTGTTTGTTTGATAAAAAAATAGAGGATCTACATATATCATAAAGATAACCTTTATTTAAAATTTTGAGGAAATCATATTTTTGGGGAAAAGTAACAGTTTATGACATTGCACCTTTGACGTCATCAGTTGCCAATTTGTGTAAATAGTAAAGCATTCATAACTTTCTTATCAGTTGTCTGATTTTGTTCAAACTTTTTTTTTTTTGCTCTGTTCATTTGATTTATATTGCTCCTGTTGAAGAAATGTTATTTAGGGGATAGACTCTTCTTTTAAAACAAAAAGTAAAAACAAAATAATTCCATTGTGTCAGCCTAAGATATATGTTAAAAATTGTTTGCAAGAAAAATATTATTACTAAACGTAGAATAGCATGTATGACGAATAAGAATGAAAGTCACACTAACGCCATGTAAACTAATTCTGTAAAATTAAGCCGAACGCCATTTCAATCTTTCTTTGTAATGCAATTCAAATCGGAATCGGCATGTTATTGTTGTGTCCGCACACTTGAATACACGGCGTAAGGATGTATATCCCACTAAATTTCAACGAAATGGTTTATATCCTGTTCTAGAATCATAATTGCTCCAGCATGTGAGTAGTTTGCAATGTAATATTTTGAGACAGTCTATTTTGGAGAGAGAGGAGAGAAGCATATTGATGATTTTCTAATGCATTTACAAAGGCATTTAATAGTTTTTGCTATTACAATTCTCTATGGACAGCACACTGCCGAGGGCTACTTAATGCACCGATATAAGCCCCTGCAAGCTTCCTTTTATATAGTGCACATACATATTACAGTCTTTCTAGTTTTTATTCTGGACTATCGTCTCTTTGCTTTTCTCATCTGCTCATCTAGAGGGGAACCGGTGTACTGTAATTCGCTAGGGGCGTATTCTTTGACTGAGGCGCCCACTTGAAAAAAACACAAAAAAGGAGGGGAAGAAGGGAGAGGCTAAGGGACGGTTTGTTTTGTTTTGTTTTCCTCTCATTTTATTTTTTTATTTTGCTTGTCACCCCCCCCCCCCCTGGCTCCGATGGAGGTGTCGTGGTGCAGTGGTTCTGACTCTCGTCTTACAACCTGAAGGCCATAGGTTCGAATCCCATTCATGACGCTCATTTCCTTGAGCAAGAAATTTATCCACAGTGTGCTGCACTCAACCCAGGTGGGAAGAAAATTCCTTGAATGCAGTGAGCGCCAAATGGCAGCCGATACAGCCGGGTGATAATGCAACGGAGCGCTTAGAAACACTTTGTAACAAGCGCTATTTAAATGCTGTTATTGTCATTGTAACAAATTTGCAACTGATGACAACTTGCAGTTGATTGAAATGCGCCAGTAAAATCCTTTGTTTCGTGTGCGTTAAAAAGACAAGCCGTGTGTTAAAATTTGCGTTTCAATTTGCAGTTGTGTTGCAATTAATTGCAACTTTGTAGCAACACCCCTTCAGAAATAGAATTATAGTTTATAAATTAAACTCTCACTCGATAAGCATCAAAGTCCCTTTTAACAAAAAAAAATAGTTACAAATGCAGCTCAGTCATTTAACAATAAAATGTAAAAAGACACCATGATGGAAAAAAATACACAAGACCAGACTTATTTTCAAATTCTTGGAGAAATAAGTTCTGAGGCCTGAAACATAAAATGAAAACGATTAATTAAAAAGTATTTATATTCAAATTGTACAAACTTTATCATAGACTATTATTCACCGTAAGTTTCATATTACAGGCCCGAGTTATTAAAAGTAGATCTTACGCAAATTGCAGGTATTATTAGATTCATCACTAATTCATAGTTTACACGATATAAATTGTTGGAACGTATAGTTTGATTTTCAAAATGTAATTTCAAATGCATCGTTCGGCGGATGACAGAGCTGGTAAAATGCTCCTAGTTACGGGGATCGCCATGAATGCATACCAAATTAAAAGTCTGGAAGGAGGGGAGGGGTGGGTGTAAAAAGATATTACAACTTTTGAATTTTTTGGGGTGAAATGTACTTTTATACATGAACACAAAAGTCACATCCCTTAAAATATCCTACAATTGTTTTGAGAAAGGTCAGATTTGTTTCACCCTTTCGTTTGTTTATTTCCTTACATCGTTTATTTTATTTACCGTTTTTGTTTACTCTATTCACATGCCAATTAGCCCATTTGTATTTCAAATAATGATAAAACATTATTTTCATCCTTTTTAAAGAAGATATAAACTGTATATAACCTATTTAAGAAAGTTGGTTCTAAAATAATGTATATGCACTGTAGTAATTCTTAAAGACATTAATTATTTTCGTTTTTAAAATATCTCAACTTACAGATTTTATATATGCTACCTAAAGGGTTGATGGTGACAATAAACTAAACTGCGAAAATATAAGTCTTTAAAATCAACGTTTAGCGCTTAAATAAAGTAAAATTAGAAATATCACTTACAGAGGCACACTGTGCTGTTTTAAAGCGACGGTGAACGTTTTATTCAATTTTCATAGATATCTTGATAGTACCTGTGGAATTTTCTTATTTTTTGCATTTGTTTTTCATTAAAGAAGAACCTCGAAGGAAATCAAGAGTACAACATATTTTACAAGTACGAAAAGGTTATTATGTGGATAATATGTTGAAAGAACTGTTTTATACCAAATTCGATCATGTAAAATAAAAAACCTGATTTTAGGTCTCGTTTTATGCATTTCGGTTTCGGGATATTTCGAGTTATTTCAAGTTATTTCGTGTTATTTCGGTAATGACGTCAAGGAAGGGACATTTGCAGAAGGAACCATCCAGCATAATTCTAAAGGGCAAACTGCCTTCCTCTACATGCTTCGAATTCTTGTATTTATTTACATTTATGTCCTGTAAAGCTATCCAAAATACTATGACGGCACACGCTCTTGTAAGTAAAGTGCAAGTGCATTGTTGTCGTCAATCAAATGGTACGCTCGCACATTCTTTCCTTTATTTCTTATGCCTTTTATATCTGAGAAAATAATTGCCACACTCAAAGAGTCGGGTTGTTATTGTAACAGTTAATTCATTGGACATGTCTATTTACTGAATTTCACATCCTTTCAAGCAGTGTGTTGTGGATGCATAGCTCTATTATGTACACTAAGAAAATTCCTTCCTCTTATTATGCTGAGTAATGTTGAACATGAATACACCGTATCAATCGGAGAAATACTTTATTTTATGTGCATATAACCATTTCGAAGGCTTCAGTGGAAGTTGTTTGGTTCGTCCAATTTTATTTTCATTCTTGCTCAAAATGGTGTCCCTTTTTTGACGTCACAATACCAATCACCTTTCGCACTCCGTTCGCATTATTTTCGTCAAACGCGCACGTTCCAGGTTTGATAATATCTTCGTGATTCTCTTTTAATATAAATGTAAGAACATGGGTCATACGTCTTGATTTGAGAATGTTTTAAATAACAAAATATCAATGTGTGACAATGTCTCAGAAAGTCCGAATTACTGCATGCCATTATGAAGTATAAGTTTCTTTATCAAACCTTTATAAAATTCATTGTTGAGAAAAGGCGTCAATATTATTGCTAATTGAGAATACCCCAGAAAACTATTAGAACGACTGCAACATACTAACATATACAATAGCTTTTTAAACCGCAGTGCACTTTACCATCGACATGAAATTGTACTTAAAGGCTAAACATATTCTAGGAAATCGTTGACGCCAATTCTACCCGAGGGTATACAGATTAAGACAGCGATTGTTTGATGTAGTCGAACTATTATTTCAACGGTATCTGAATGCATTGTGCAATTCACGACTGATATCTTAGCATATTTGTATCGCAGTCTTACAATTCCTTTAGGCCGACCCACACCTTTGCGTTTGTAGCTTGCGTCGGCTCAGCTGGTTTTTTTTTTAAATAAAAAACACTAGTTGGAAGCGTAAAGACGCAGGTCATACGCTAGCTGGACTGACGCTCGGCGTACGCTCCTTGAGCGCAAGCCGAACGTCAGTCGACCGTCAAGGGAGCGTTTTTAATTTTCTAAAACCGCTGAGCAGACGCAGGCTAAAAACGCAAAGGTGTGAGTCGGCCTTGAGACAGATATTCTATGAAGTAGTCGAAGTACTAACGGTATCTTAATGCATTGTGCAATTCACGACTGGTATCTTAGCATAGTTGTATCCCAGTCTTACAATTACAAAACATATTCCTTTAGGCCGACCCACATTTTTGCGTTTGTAGCTTTTGTCAGCCCAGCGGTGCTTTTTTTTATTTTTTTGAAAACACTCGTTTGGACGCACAAACACGCAGGTCATATACGCTGGACTGACACTCGACGTACGCTCAATGAGCGCAAGCCGAACGTCAGTCTACCGTCAGTCTCCGTCCAGGGAGCGTATTTAGTTTAAAAAAAAACCGCTGGGCAGACGCAGGCTAAAAACGCAAAGGTGCGAGTCGGCCTTGAGCATTGTTGAGAAAAGTATTGTATGAAGCTAACGGTATCTGAATGCATCGTGCAATTTACGACTGATAACTTAGCAAATGTGTATCGCGGTCTTACAATTACAAAACATATTTCTTCAGGATGATATGTACGAGCTTGGGTTTACTTCTCATATTTCCACTATGTTGGGGAGGAGTAGTGTATTAGGATGTAAATCTGATTACTTAGAAAGAGGAGACGGGGATACAAACAGACGAACTTGAGAAAAGGGAATATGGAGCGTGGAACAGCATGGTTATGTAAATTGAAGGAAATAAAAGACAGTATAGGGGTGGTGGTTATAGCTTCAAGTAAAGGGGGTTCATATGGAATCAAAGATTTCATTGAAAACAGTCAGAACATTGTATTTGATGAT
>BQKZ01006175.1:17923-37931 GCA_036244855.1 Temnopleurus reevesii | reverse complement strand
TTAATCGATTTTGGTGTTAAAAAGTGTAAACTTGAGCCAACTTTACCAAATGTTTGTTGGTCGAATCTGGTGCAAAAATCATCGCCAACGCACTACCGCACGCTTCCATAGGATTGTACATAAATTGAATACATCGCGTGCACCTGGTCGCTATTCTCCGTGTTTGCCGTATATAATTCACATCTAGCTTTTTTCAGATAGGTCAACAAAATATTTTTTTATAGTAAAGCATGCCTTTATTTATTCTGCATGTGTAATGATAAGATTAAGAATCATGTTTAACTAGTATCATATTCAGCGATTTTAAAAAAATGTGTCACAAATTGGATGGCGAGTTGTCCGCAGGCCGCAAGTAGGCCTATGTCACAGATTCTAGTATTTCTACAAAACTTGTAGATCGCACAGATCCCCATTAACCTAATCCTAACCCTAACCCTAACCCCAACAATGTTGTGACAGCCACTTCCATTAATGACTTTCGTCATCTCTTGACGGAAGGCAGCAGCAGCTAAATTTCAGGTGATTTTTAACTTGAACCATGTAAACATTGGCACATGCACCCTACCTGTATGACACATACAACTAATTCCAATTGCTCTGCAAGAATCTTCAAGGATGAAGGAGGCAGACCACCACTAAGAAGAAGAAGAATCATTGAGAATTTGAAAATTCATAATTGGCACTGCTGCCAGTGTACACACAACGGGATGTTTAAAGAACAAGGCATCTCCATACTCATGGCTGGATACGAAAGTGCATTAGCGTCTCATAAATTTTTTCAATGATTTTGCTTAGATGTTCACAGTTTGTTCATCTGATTTTTCTTCATGCAATGAGAACGTGGTAATTCCAGAGGCCATGGGTTCCCCTTTAGCCAAGGGCTAAAACATTAGTGTAAAAAAATTGTCACCATGATTTTCTTCCCATAGTCATTTTCCTTCATTGCAGCTTTTCAAATTTTGCATATGAGCAGAACTTCATTCTTTTCTGTGTAGGGGTTAGGGTTACGTGTCTAAGTGATTTTCGGATTTTATCCCGAAAGAGACTCTTTCCTGTGATTTAAACAATCGTAAAGGCACATATTAACACAATTAATTAATTTTAAAAGTTGAAGATTTTCTTTTCTACTTTCTGACAGTGAGAATGCTTAACAAGGTTTGCATGCATATGACTTGGTCCTTGGTTGGGCCTCTCAATTCAGCTAAATTTTATTTGGGCTGTGCTATTTAGAATGGGGTAGCTATTAATCATCAATTCTCCCATATTTTTCCCTTATACAGGCAGCCTGAATTGTACATCAATTCAGCTTATTCCATCATTGTCAATGAACAGAACTGTACAACTTTGAAATAACAATGGATCTGACAGAGGGTTCAACAGGCCAGTCTCTCATGTCATCTTCAACGGGAGCAGGTGGTCTCTTCAATATCACTGGATTTGAGGAAGATGTTTCCAAAGATGACTCTCAGCTATCAGTAGAGGGCAGGTTAGAAATTTTTGAACACTTGGATTGATTAATTGTGTGATTCTTATTGAGGTTTTATACTCTGTTATACTGGTAGGCAACAGATCCACATAATAAAGTTGTACAGTATCTTGTGGCTTTAATGAATATGGCATGGGTCTTTCAGGGACAGAACATGAGAATTTGCAGGGGAGCTCTCCTAGAGGCTCTCAAGGAGAATTTTAGGAGAACTCAATAGGGTCTTCATGTAGTAAGATTGGGGGTACAAGGGGCTCTATAAATCGCTCTCCTAAAGAGAAGCTTTGGGAGAGCTATTTCTCTCAATTCCCTTAAATTTTGTTCCCTGCCCTTTCCCTTTAAATTCAAATGATGTAGTTCCCTGCAATGAATTTCTTCATTAAAGTTGTCTCCTTTTCTGAAATACATTTGAACTAAGGTATTACTATGTTTTCTTAATTACAAAATGATTGCAGTCTTTTATAATATAAGCTATTCTGAATAAAGCAGTGACATTTTAAAGAATAAGGTTAGCTCACTGAGAACTAAAGTTAATCTGACATCGTTTTTTTTTTTTATTGCAGCTTCAATGAGTCCAACCCTCCTGATGTAAGCTCTACTCTGGATCAATCACTCAGCAATCCACAGATGATTACAGACATTTCACAAGGTTGGTAAAATATATTTCAAGGTGGAGGGAGGGTATAATTTCTAAATGAACGAACTTACAATGTTTTTGCTTGCTCTCATAACATGATAATATGCTAAATGAAGATAGTTAATCAGTTGTGTCACGAGGTGCAAACGTAGAATGCTAGTACTGCTAGCCTTCATCAGACTATAATAAAATTATGCTGTTGTTCTTAGGAGCCCAAAGTAGTTAAAAAGAACTGAGTAAAGGTCTCCTCAACTAAATTACATATAATGCATAATGTTTGCATTGCTTATCTATTGATTTTAGCCATACTGTTGTTTCAAAGCTTCAAATTTTTTGGCTTGGGATGGTGCCCTATCAAAAATTTCATCCTACAAGAAGATCTAACCCCATGGTCCATTACAAGCCTGTCTATATGCATCAAGATCATTAGTGTATTCTTGAGGCCCGGGCACACCAAACATGGCACGGCATAACGGCATGGTATTTATGAGCTATCTTGGTTGTTATTGGTCAGCATGCTCCTCCATGCAAAGGATGCTTCGTAATTGGACAATCACAGGGGAGAAATCGCGTAAATACCGTGCCGTGATGCCGTGCCGTGTTTGGTGAGCCCGGGCCTTTATGGACTTCTACCAAGAATATGTGATAAGTGTTCAATAAATATGGTTGATTGCCATTATTTTTTATGTATCAGACCAGCAATTTTGTCAAGGCATTATAAATGTGATATTCTCTCTACTTTTATGACTTTGATTATTTTATTTTATTTTCTTTTTAGTTGATATTTTGCAGCAAGACACACCTCAAGATGCCATGGATACAAGCAAAGATTCTGAGGTAAGTTTGTCCTTCTGGCCAGGGTGGTATATAAAAAGTGATCTCTTTTTAATAAGAAAGTGACAAATTGCATGAAAACATTGTTGCCTAGTATCTGTATCTGTATGGTTTGGTCAGCAAAATGTCGCCTCCAGACATATCTAGGCATCTAGGCTAACAAATGGTTGTAACTAGTGGTTATGATTTGTAAATTCCAACCATGACATTAATTTACTTTACAAAAGAAATGTATCTCTATTGTGCTGCACTTAATCCAGGTAAGGTAATTGAGTACCTATTGTGATGAAAGACTTGCCCTTGACTCAAGCTAGCGTTATACTGATACAAAGTTGAAAACCGCTTTTATGAATAATTTTGCTCTATGTAATATTATTGAGCTTGTTATTTGTTATTGACATATAATATTATTATTCTCACACACATCACCGGCACTTGTCATAAAACAAACTTTTTGCTAATGTAATAGTTGTTACACTAAGAGATAGAAAACTATTTAATAACTTTGTTTCAAAATCTCATGAAGAATTCCATTATTTTATTTGAAAATCTCCCTAGGCTGCTGCAAAGGGGAAAGGAGGCTGGCCAAAGGGCAAGAAGCGCAAGGTGAAGCCCCTCCGAGATCACAACGCCCCGAGAGCGCCCCTCACCGGTTATGTTCGTTTTCTGAAGGAGGGCAGGGAGAAGGTGCGAGCGGATAACCCGAACATGAGCTTTGCCGATATCACTAAACTGTTGGCAGCACAGTGGTCCAAGATGTCTGGTGTTGAGAAACAGGTCAGTGTAATAAGAGCTCTGAAAAAGCAATACAGTCAACTCTCTAATTTTAACTTATCTGAGCCAAATAATTGTTAAGTAATAATGAAGTCTATGTGAGTAGGGGGAATGAACAATGTTGTTTACCATTTCTGAGTCAAATCTCTCCTGAATCAATCAGAATTCTGTGGTCCCAATAGATTCAACTTATGCAGGGTTACCTGTAGTTTTCTCTATTTTGGTATAAGAGCTTAGTTGTCTCAAGTTCAAGTTCATTTATTCAAAACCATCACTATATGACATAATTTTGACATACAATACATACAATTTTGATATACAATAATATAAGTCATAAAGAAACACAGTATAATTCAATTTATATCAAACAATGAGTGGTTTTAGGACCCAGATAGAAGCTGAGCTTGTGAGGAGGGCCCCTTTGATTAACGAATTGAATTCAACAATATCATTAACAAATATAAGTTGATAATAAATGAATACTAATCTACAAACATATACACAGAGTACACAGAATCACCCATGCACACACATGCACACACACACACACACAAGCAGAACAACAAAAACNCACACACACACACACACACACACAAGCAGAACAACAAAAACTGATGGTCCAGTGAATATATTATACCAGTCTTTCAAGAAGGTATGCTTTTGATAATGTTCTAAACCTAAAAAGAGTTGGACTCTTTTTTATGTCATCAGGCAAACTATTCCATTCTTTAATACAAGAGATATGGAAGGAGGACAGTGTGACATTTGTTCTTGCAAAAGGTTGGTGGATATGTTACCAATTTATAGGGGATAGTGTTCAAAAGTTGCAATTGATTGCAAGTTGCAGTTGATGGGAATGCGCTAATCAAAATCATGCACAAATCAAAATATTTCATTTAAAATTATCGATAACTTCTCTCAATTCATCTGTTTCATCAATTTCAATCGCGTCTTGTTAAAAGCGCATACTATGTACGAATGGAAATGCTCATTGCAATTTGCGACTAGTTTGCTATTGATTTGCGATCAATTGCAACTTTGTAGCATCACCATCATAGACATTTGTTATCTCTTTGGTGTTAAATCCCCCTTTTATAGTGTAGAATATGTTGTATTAGACGAAACCATATGTTTATTGTACTAGATGATCGATTAAAGGAATGGGTACTCATTTATTTCATCCAGTACAAAAAAAAAATATGATTATGACTTTGTACATCAAATAATTTACATTCCTTATGAGGTCCGGGATCATTTAAGACAATATGCTGATATAGATTATGACTTATATTGCTGTATTAGTCCCTGTCAATAAATATGATGAAATAAACAGAATTTTTAAATTCTTTTAATTGAAATACATACAGAACACAATTTCATTCTCACCCAGACACCAAGATTTCATTTACAATTTATCAAAAACCTCTTTCATTTGTTGCCATAGCGATTCCTGGATGAGGCAGATCGGGACAAGGAGCGTTATGCCAAGGAGCTGCAACAGTACCAGCAGACGGAGGCTTTCAAGGCATTCACCAGGAAGCAGGAGGAACGCAAGCTTAGGAATGAACTCATGGAGGCTGAAGAGGCACAGACCAATGGTTCAGCCATGGAGGTAATACATACTTCACCATTTTGTGTCTGTAAACTATTGTAATTATTCAATGTTACGAGGAATACATAGTATGTAAATAGTTCAACCATAAAGGTAATGTTATACTTACCCATTTTGTGTCTGTAATCTATTGTAATTATAGGGTGTTACAAGGAATATTAATATTTGCTACTGAAGACTTTCATCGGTTGATCAGGTAGAGTTATAAGTCGAAGCTTCCACCCATATTTTTGTAATATATTCTTTATAAAACTGATTCACAAACTATTCTACCTGTATATATTATCTAGTGGAATGATCTTCGATGAAACTCATACACTTTGTGATATCCCAAATAAATTCTTATAAGAAACACAATATTACAAGGAGTTTGCAACCATAAAAAGCACCACGTTATAAAGCAGGTATCTCTTTATATAAGTGTGAAAACCCAACTATGAATAACGAATAACTGGGACCAGATTACTACTTATTTATATTCAAAATATTGTTATATAACATATATCATACCAAGTTTCCAATGCAGCTGTGTTGTTTTGAAGTTTACCCTTGCCATTTTTTCTAGCACAGGGAAAAGTGGAGCGGACTGTCAAATGTAATAAGTCTGAAATATACGGGGAAACAAGTCTTCTCTACTATTGGAATGATAATAAGTCTTTGCTTTTATTTTCACAGTTTGTTGATGAAAACAGAGAGGAGATTCCTGGCTTTGATATTCCAATCTTCACAGAGGAGTTTCTTAATTATAACAAAAGTAAGTCCTGATTGATCTTTGTTAGGGAAATCTAGCCAAATATCCTTTTTACTATGTAGCAATTATGGAAATTGCCTATTTCATCTCTGTGTGATGCATTTACAATAAAAATATTCTCTAATTTATTTAATTACAGTCATTGTAAGCAGTAGCATGATCAATGAATGTCCTAAAGACACGCATGTGTGGATGAGTCATGGTAATTAAACTGACACTTTCTGATCAAAGGCAGCACTATCATCTCTTTCTTATTTGGAACATTCCGTCGTCTCAAATAAATGCATACTTATTTGAATAACGTTGAGCACCTGTACTACTTTTTTGTCATGGGCCAAATATCAATATTTTTCATTTTGTTGTTGTAGATCATAAATGATAGGAATAGTGATCAAATTTCCGTATCGTCTTGTCTATCACACAGCCCGCGAAAATGAGTTAAGGCAGCTGAGAAAATCCACAACGGAATACGAAGAGCAGAATGCCATCTTGCAGAAGCACATCGACAAGATGAAGGAAGCAATTGAGAAGCTAGAAGCAGAGACTGTTCAGCAGCGGAACACTAACATGGCACTACAGAGTCACCTACAGCAGCTTAGAGCTACCCTTACTGCCAGCTTTGCCGGAGTGCCCCTGCCAGGTTAGTCATTATTATCTATTCCTGCAAACCTTTATTGTGTATTTGTTGTTTTACGTTGTAATAGTGGAACTCATAATAATAATGACAATTCTTTTTACCCTTCCCAGGGCAATACTTTTTGTTTCACTTTTTATGTAATTTTTCCATGCTGTACATGCCACTCTTTACCATTGATGTACATTAAGTTGTGGGATGAAAAGTATCAACAATGGTCAATATCGTTCATTAGTGATGCATCAAAATGGTGGAAATATACAAATTATGTTGAGATACTTGTCCTGGGATCGTAAATGATTATCAAGCAGAAAATCAGGGAATTATATTCTTTTCAAATAGTGGGAACTCTGAAATGCCTTCTTCCTTGGAATGCTCTTTAGTTTGTAAACCCCAGTCACATAAAAGCCCAGAAGCAACACGATTGAACTCAACTCTTTGTTCAGTTCATAGATAACTGCCTCCGAACAAAGAGTCGTGTTCAGTTAGGGCTTCTATGTGACTGGAGCATTCAACAGGTGTTTCATAAGGTTGAAAAAGTGATATTCGTCTTGGAATGAAATAATTTGCTAAGAGGTTGCAAAAGAGAGAATATCAGTACATTTTCTCTTCTGAATTTTTAACCCCAGTTAAAAGATCAACCCATTCCATTGTTTGTTCTATATTTTCAGGCAGTAACGAAGTTCCATCACTGACCACTGTGGATTCGTACATGACCAAACTCCACCAACTCATCATGGATTCGCCTCAGAATGAGAATCTCCTTACAAATGTCAGAGAGATCGTCAACAGACTTGATCTTCATGGGTAAGCCAGAGATGAATGATGATAGTTATTACAAATATTTTTTAGCATGGACTCAAATGTTATGGAGGTTTGGTTTCACAAGACACAGTCACGGTCACAGTCGACCGGAAGTAGTACCTAATAGTTTTAACGATAAGCAGACACGCAAAACTATGATGTACCACTCCCGGTTGACGTGCTCTTTGTCACTGTTGACTGAAATAAAAAACACCATATTTCTTGTGAACTGGCTCCCAAAAAAATTGTTCTTACTGCATCTTATTTACCTCATTTTGGTAGAGTGAAACTCAATATGATTATATTATTTTTTTGCTAATAGAAATTACTGTCCTTGCTTGGATTATTCCCATTGATCCTTTTTTTTCAGACAAAAATAGAAACCGAGAGTACTAAGAGGCTTAAGTTTAACATTTTAATATAGGCCTAAAAAACTATTAGTCCAATGTAAATGAAACAAAATATGAATCAAATAGATATGAAACAAATATTAATTGATTGAACGAAATATGAATCATTTAAGTAGGTGTTTATTGCTTTAATTGATCATCTGCTTTTCTGAGTAGATCTTGTGTGTGTGATAAGGATGTTTACTTACAACCATTTCTTATCACAATTAGAGTCTGTTCCAGTATTTTAGAATTTATGTGTAATTGCAACTTTCTACCATAGCACTATAAAATAGCCAGTTATCCAATGCTTATATTTAAAAGTGCGCCTTCATTTTTTTCTCATTTCACCTTAGGGATGTGGATCCGAAATTATGACCACTCATGGCCGATTGATTTCGTTCACTGTACGGTAATCAGCAGCAGCTGCATGTTATTGCAATCTGAAAAAATCAAAAGCGAGAGGGCGGATGTTTCTCCAAATCTGATCAGTATGTGACTGGAACAAGTTAATGGGAAAGAAAGATTTCAGTCGTTTCACGATGACTGAACATCTTTCGCATCAACCATCTTATTTGGATCTACTCATCGATTGCCTGATTTTGGAGATTAGATGCCACTCGGGAAAAAATTCAGATGAAATTTTTTTTTTTTTTTGTTGAAAATCTTCATACTCTCAGACCAAAGTGTCGCAATCTGATTGAAAAGCTGAGAACTTTGTCAAATATTGTGTAAAAAATTACACCAGTTCAGCTCCCCAGGTTAAATTACTGGTATTAAATATTACTTCACAGGAACTTGCTCTTTGTAAAGTGTTTGCATGGATCTAATCCTAGTTTTACGCATTTGGAATGGAACTGTGATCTATAGAGGTAAAACAATGACCTAACTTGAATGTTGACTTTAAGTTGTCTCATTTTTCTTACGTACAGATTATCAATAACGCCAGATTGCCATGTGTTTTCGTGTTTATGTCAAAATGATTTGTAAACTCATTGAAGCATTTGCCATTCATTCATTCACTTGATATATATTCATCTGTAAATATTTTCTGCTGTATATTCTGCCTCATGTACATGTTCTGTATGTATACTTAACCCTATCTAAACTGGATTGGAGACTGATTCAAACCTCCATGAAAATTACTGCAGTTTCATTTCTGATCACTCTCTGCAGGATCATTGCTCTTTTGTTTTCAAACTTGTGCATAAATTACAGTATGTAATATACTTACAAACCTGAAATATTAAGGTGCATGAGAATTGAATGTTCTACATACAGAAAACTCTGCAGAAGTTGAATATCTAGGCACCATATAAGTCAGTTCGACTCAGGAAAAAATTAAAATTTATAGAAGAGGTAAATAATGTAGGTTTTATATGATTTGTCCCAAATAACAACATTGTTTTTTTCATGTAGGCAATTATCCGATTCCGACAAGTTTGACTTTAATATGCAGAATTGACTGTACTTAATTTTAAACAACTTACCTGCTTTTTAGGCAAAATAAAAACAAATAACACCAAAAATATAATCCATGTAATTAGCATAAGTTCAGGCACAGGTTAGAAAATGATATGATTTCTATAATACTGTGTAACCAAAATAGCTACGAAATAGCTATGAACAGAGGAGACTTGGAAAGACATCTTCAATTTCACAAGCACAAGGTTTCTGCATTTGGTATGCATGTGTTAAATATCATTATTTTTCTATGGACTGCTACTGAGATTTTTTTTTTTTTTTTTTGGGGGGGGGGGGGGTGAGGTCTGAATTGGCCCTCTCACCCTTCTTGATGGTGAAAATTAACCAGTTTACAGAGGGCTAAATTTTTTGCCACAATACAATTAAGTATCACTGAAGTGCATTTTTAAGCACAGACAGTATAAGTTTTTGGTAAATAAGTTTTTGAGAAATCTGCATTTAAGATGTCCATCTTGAGTGTGAAAACAAGCCAGTTTTCATAGAGTTAAATTTGCAGCCATATTTTTGCCACAATACAATAAAGTTTTATTGAAGCGTATTTTGAAGCGCAGACAGTATAAGTTATGGGTATTGAGAAATCTGCATTTAAGATGTCAGTGTTGGTTTTTGTGAATAATGCACAAGTAATTCAATTGTCAGCTTCTGTGATTGTTTTATGTTTTCTCCGTTTTGGGAGAGGTGATGTTTCAGATATTTCAAATATTTCATTACTTTGAGAGCTGCAGTGTATTCACATAATACTCCTTTTCAATAACAAATTAATACTCACAGTTTGTTTAAAGAAAAAAATTACCCAGAAATGGCCTATATCTTCTAAATCAAAAAGAATTTTGTGATTCTTTATTTTAAGCAGCATGCCATCTCACACGCAAAATTAGTGTATTTTTTTGCCTACAAGTACAAAGTGGAAATATAGCACACCTCATGTGGAGACCCAGGGCATGGGCCTACTTACACCTACTTACATCTCCTGGGTTGTGTTTCATAAAACTGTTCATATATCTATGTATGACTTTACAAATTACTGTACAGACGACTGATGACTCTTTCCTGCAATTAGTGATAATCCTGGGCGCGGAATCGCATCTGAGAAAGGATCACCAGTCATTCATAGAGATGTGCGTAGATCTATGTACAGCTTTATGAAACAACCAAACTTTGTAAGTTTTTAATTGTTGATGCATACAAATGCAACAATAAAACTTCATGAATTCCTGCATCTTCTCTCATCCATTTCAGCAGTTGATAAATTGTGCCCATAAGCGCCAGGTAGATGCTCAATTGTTTTGTTGTATTCCTGGTAATCACTGCCATCATAGATTTCACCATACTCACTTTTTTAATAGTCCAGTTGAGGACCCTGTGGTTTAAAATAACACCTGTCCCTGCACATTATTCTTGCCCTGAACAGACTGGGACTACACACAGCACGGGACTACACACAGCACTCAACCACAGATCGTCATGTACCCCTCTGATCGCACATACCCCTTTGGTCGTGAGGAGTATGTTTGATCACAGAGGTATGTGATAATCTCTGGTTGAGTGCTATATGTACTCCTGTGTGTTCAGGGCAACAATATCAACAGAGGGATGTGCTTATAGACCACAGGGTCCTCAACTGGACCCAACTTGTAAATGGCAAGAATTCTCGATTATTGAACCTCATCTAGGAATGCAACATGTGACAGAGAAGTAATTGATGGCCAAATACAGCTTTCCTATGAGACTGATCACCATGAAAGCTATATAGATCTAGTCTGTATTGAGCTTTTATTGTAAGAAGACTCTAAACTTTCCAATAATGTGTTGCTTTGTTATGCTTTGTGAAATTGAAAAAAAATGCCAAGAACAAAATTTAAACTGCATGAATTCAGTACTTGATGTTTAATTTCTGAAATTTATTTGTTCAATAATTTTTTGTCATATTTGTCTCATATCTGAGTTAACTTTAAAATTATAACACATACCATCACTACAATCACAGGCATGTACTCGCTGCAAATACTACTTATTTGTCAATTTGCCTTCATACCTCAAAGTTTAGTTTTAGCACATGCAGTGAAGTTCTTGACAACATTCTTTTTAAATTTTGTATGGAGTTACTCACTAGTGAAGAATATACATACACTGCATTGTCATGGTATTACATGTACTTACCAAAACACCTCAATTTAAACGTTTTAAACCTCTTTTCTTTTTTTTTTCATTTTGGTGTTGAACATACCAACTGCAAGAAGAATACAGATGTATGTATTCATATATATTTTTCACATATTTTCAAATAAGTTTGTCAGATCAGAACTTTGTGAATTATTAAAAAGATTAACGGTCACAATGTTTTGTGATAAAAGGCCTTAAACTGCCGCACTGAAAATATGAAATCCTAGTATAGCCAATGTTGACTGTACTATTAGACTCTCCCTGCTATGGAGTGATTCAATAAAAACTTTTGACCATGGTCATTCTATATTTGTTGATATCCTCTGACTCGATACCCAAGTACTTCAGCTTGAGCACAGCCCTGTATTAGAGACTTTACAGGGAAACGTTGTTTGCTAGCACATGTGGCCACTTTCCTTGCATATACTCTATATATGTTCATGTACTTACAATGTATTCCATGTTATTGTTCTGTGTCATTTGTACAGTAACACTGTTAAAGCATTATTTAGCCGTTTGTTAGGAAGCGTATCTACTTCATCAAATGTTGTACAGTTCAGTATTAAATTGCCAAAAGTGCAGTGTAACTGCTTTGAAAACCTGAATGATATTAGTATGAAGTGTCTCATTTTTTTGTTGTTTTGTCTCTTTGATATGACTTATTAAACCTCAAAGTATGTTTGGATGTGTTGAGAGCAGTATGGGCCCCTATGATTAAAAGGTTTGATGTACCGAGATTTATGATTTACCAATACAGTTTATTTACCAATACAGTCAATCCTCGTTATAGCAAGGTCCTTGGGACCAGAGAAATTATCTCTTTATATCGAATCCTTGTTATATCAGGGCCAAAATACAATAAAATACAAAGAGAAGGGACCAGGAAATCTACCTTGTTATAAGGAGATCTTGTTATATCAGCGCTCTTTATGAAGAGGTTGGACTGTGATATTTTGGATGTGTTGAGTGCAGTATGGGTTCCATGATTAAGAGGTGTGATGAACCAAGATTCTTGATTTACCAATTTAATGCAATTTCTATTTAAGAGCGCCTCTCTATGATTTTCCACTATATACTTGGAACGGTCTTAAATCTGACCTCCCTTTAACAGGATATTTACAGGGTAAAAATTTAGCATGATAGTGATTCAGCAACAACAAAAAGTCTTTGAAATTATACATCATGCTAAACATCTAAGGGGGTGTTGTTCAAAAGTTGCAAATTATAGCGTGCATTTTCAAGACACGTATGAGACAATGATTTCGAACAAAACTTTTGAACAAAACCCCCATATTCAGATATTCTAAACACCTTTATAATTTACATTCCCATCCAGCAAAAATACAGTGGAATCTCATAAAGAGCAGTCATATAAATATCATTGTAAGAAGTTGATCTAGGGGTTCCAACCCCTTGTATAGTCAAACCTTGTTATAATGAGGTCCTTGGGACCAGAGAAATTATCTCTTTATATCAAAACCATGTTATATCAGGGCCCAAATACAATAAAATACAAAGAGACGGGACCACGAAAATACCTTGTTATGACGAGATTTCATTAAATGTACTATAGGGCCTACTGTATTTTGGCTCTGATTTTAAGATGTTTTCAATATAAAGAGGTAATTTCTCTTCCCAAGAAATTTTCTTTAGCAAGGTTCTACTGTACTGCCTGATCATGTATCGCATATACAGGTAACACTGCCTTCTATGTCTACAGGTCAGTCAAATCTCTTGGAACCACAAAAATATGTTAGACTTTAGGAGAAATTTGGCTTTGGCAATTATTAAACTGATAAAAGTTTGTCTAAGGCAGAGTTGACTGTACATGCATAGGTACACGAACAACCAATTGAAATACATTTAACACTTGAAAATATTTTCAATGCTTTATTTTAATAGATAACTTCATATTCAATATCTATTCTGTACAGATATACAATTGATATATACAATTCAATTACATATTCAATAAAAATTATGGACGGATATACACAGTGTGTAATGAATAAACAGGAATGCATAGAATTCTGCCCCCAAGAATAGACAACAGCTCGTACTACTGGAAATGGATCCAATTGTTCTCTATTTTCAGCAGCACTCTAGAATTTGTTTCTATATAAATTATCCGATGTAAAATACTTCAAAAGAGTGTGGATTATAGACCAACATGTTTTAACAACTGTACCCTCTTCTAATCACTTAATACAATATGCACACCAACAATCTGAAAGGCGACTTGAAGATATTCCTTACTGATCGATCAATTCTGACTGGCCCTACATTTTAATGAGACTGATTAAACCCTTTTTTATGAAATATATTTATACAAGAATATTTGAAATTATTTTGAAAAGCAAAATAAAATAAATCCAGCTCAGACATTAGTGTTCTTCCCTTAAATGATGAAATGGAAGATCAAACTGAAATAAAAAAAACTATCTATCAAGAGTTAATTAATACACAAAGTTTCAGCAATCCCTTTGTTGGGGATCCATACTATGGCAACTTTACTGTATTCAGCAGTGACTTCTTCATGGACAACATTTTGTATTGTTTGTAGATTATCAAGCAATTGAGTGAAATGACTTTGAATAAAGAGTTAATTACCAGGTAATTCTATCCAAATAATTATTGAATTGCACAAGTGTCACACTCGATAAATTTAATGGACTGTGTTTCATTAGGTTGTTTGACCCTTTCTCGGGTGACCCTTTCTCTGGCACAGTACTAACTCAGTGACAAAGGGTTTATAATTTACATGTAGTGCAGAAAGTGGTTACCAGTCATATGTAAAATCTTGCATATATTTATGAAACAAAACCCTGCTCTATATCATCTTTGGAAAATAGAGGAGAAGGAAATCTATTTTTTCTCATTCACTTGACATGTATCCCCATGCACATTATCATGAACAGCCCTTTGAATATATATGATATGGGTTTGACAAACATGATATTTAGGCATTTTCATTAGGCATTCAAGCCTACTACTGAAAGAAACTGTGTCTGGATGGAAAGACTAGCACCACAACCAATAGGCGGGTTTCCTAATAGATGCAAAGTTGATGCATACCCTTAACACAAAGGTTGTTCTTGACAACCCGAAAGCTTGCCCGAGGCTAGCCTTTTGACAAGGCCTTCGACTTTGGACTTCCCCCTCGACGGCGATATGGAGTACCCAATAACAGCGCGAGCGCAGCGAGCGCCATCTTGCGTTAGCAAGCTGAGACGCCGACAGGCGTCGAAGGCCTTTTGACAAGCGATCTAAATTATATATTCATGAGGTACGAGAACAATGCATAATGCAACCCCACTCATGAATAGTTAAAGGGCCAAGAGGGTCAACCAATGAAATCCTTTGAAACGTACAGCCACGATCTCAGAATAGTCCATTTGGATAGGGATAAATTCGGAATCGCACTGGACTCTTACCAATAATATATATTTGGAATCATAGTAGATGATATTTAAATCATAGTACATAACATTAAAAATTATTCCGATTTTACATTCATCTAAGAAATATTGATAGTATTAAAGAAACTACCATAGAGTTTCCAAAATATAATTACTATCGATCGAAGTCACCTATGAAGAAGTTGCAATAGACGAATCTCATACCCTTGTTTAGTCTTAATTCCTCCAACCTTATAATATTATAATTGTATTATTATACGAAATAGGTTTAGAAAAAAAATCTCGAAATTAAGATAAATAATCAGTCCCAGTGCTTATCGGTTCTGCAGAAAAGTCCATGATCTTCCAACTACTTCAAGATCAAGTCTTGATCTTTCATGAGCGACACAAGTGGCGAAATCACGAATACCGTGCTTCCAATTCCACTGGCGCGGCGCTTGAAAGGGACTCACTACTTGTTACTATAGTCTGGGCCGGGGGAGATCGTTGTCCCGTTTCCGCTCCACACTGCCCGTCATCTTCACCGTCACAAGCTCGCTCTTTGAATTTGAGTCGTAGGTGATCCACACATACGGGATGAAATATACCACTTTTCCCCAAAGCCTTTAGGGAGATTGACGAACAAGCTACATGCTCTAAGAGCGGCTTTGATTGCAGTTGTTTGATGCTGTGTGAAATTCGTGATATTCAACGTTTTCGCGGCATGTTGAAGGCTTTCTTCAAGTTCAGAATCGCTCACGCTCAGTATCGCAAACGCCATTTAGGATATCAGACTACGTGAGGCATATGCAAATAGCGGTCATCTTCGACTTATGCATAATTCATTTTTACGTCATTTCAACGCGCGCTCATTGGCTGGATCGGAGCTGGACTTTCACCGACCAGAATATTGCTGAAAACAATAAAAAACAAGAGGTCGGTGAAACCCTTGTTAAAAGGCCTTCGACGCCTGTCGGCGTCTCAGCTTGCTAACGCAAGATGGCGCTCGCTGCGCTCGCGCTGTTATTGGGGACTCCATATCGCCGTCGAGGGGGAAGTCCAAAGTCGAAGGCCTTGTCAAAAGGCTAGCCCGAGGCTTGCCCGACATAGCAACAAGTAATGTATGCAAACTCGATTCCAAGTATTGTAGTCTTAATGTTATCAACCGGTCTATGGAATACCGTGTAACTAGTGTTAAATGCACATAAATTTGAATATATAAGTAAACCCGCCTATTCAATGCAGGAGCTGCCAATAGTTATGCAAATTTCCATTCTAAACACAAACAACCCCACAAGGGCATTGTACTAAATCTAACTCTAACCAATGATTCACAATTACAAGCCAATCCGTCCGTCATTGGCTGGTTAGACGAGTGGAAGTTAGACTGATAATTCAACTAGCCATTACTTGGTAAAGCTATCCAGCTCTTGACTATTTAGGATAGCCTGCTGTTTATTGATTTAATAGACCAACTGAACTTAAGAACCCATTAGGCTAGCCCGCCGTTGATTGGTTATCCCCTGACGGACTCTGAGATTGAGGCTTGTAGAAGGGATCTTTCTGGACCATCATGTCATGTAGCTTGTGGTAGGTCTCACACTGACCATCAACACTGTTTTTCTGTTTGAAGATAGAAAAAAAAGAAGAAATTATAAAAAAGACTGAGTAAAATAAAAGGACAACTATTCGGACAGGACCATTAATGAATGTATCGTACTGTAGACCATAAATTTTCGCAAGCAGTTCAGAATTTTCTCAAGAGTTCACATTCACAGAATTTGACCATGAGCACTGTAAAGGTGGCTTGAAACCTGAAATTCTTCATGAACATTATATGACCCTTGGAGCTAGGTCATGGTCTTCAGCGATTCTCATACACTCCTTTCATTCATATAAAATATGGTAATCAATGGGCTATTATTTTAACAAAGTTACATTACAAAAATGAACTGTTTTTCATGTTCCCATAAGTTGTTGCCATTATAAAATGTCATTTTTGAAAACAAATGAATAATCTCCTGATATTCAACATGATTTGCTGTGCTAGCTTTGCGCAAAGGAATAAATCGTCTTCTTAGCAGGAAAACAGATAAAAAGGATTTCAAAAAAATAATGAAAAGTTCAAGCAACAGTCTTTTTGAGGGTTCAAGTTAGGAAACTAACATTATCCTCCCATATCTTAATACCTTCTATACATCTTATTGCTCTCAGTTAGGTGTACTATATGCATGGTTTTCTAATATGCCAATAACAGCAATGAAAAATTCCAGCTTCGCCGTTCTAAATATGCTTATTGCTAATAAATTGGAAAAAAAGAAACTTCCCATTAGATTTTTCATTATCCCCCGGTTTAGGAAAATTTAAGTTACAAGGGCCCAATCCCTGTGCATTTGTTTTCACAGACTTTGTAATCTTTAGGATAACCCTATCTTTCATGACCCTTCAATTCCATATCTATGCCTCATTTGCACCGGCTCATCCTTAAAAAACACCCACTCATTTATACAGCAAATATAAAAACAGGTATACATGATTCATCATAGTGGCATGATTTCACCAATTAACATGCAAATAAAGGGATCTTGCTTTTCACGATTTTTATTAGAATAGTTTTTGACAATTCATATTAGAATTGTTTTTAACAATTGATACTGGAATATTCCGCATGAATGTGAATCTTAGAATCTCGGACCAGAACTTGGCAATGATAAAATATATTTTACAAAATCCTCCTACATGTCAAAATTTTCCCTTATGTCTTATTGTTTTAGGATTTTTTTAAACTATGCATGAATTTCCGATGTGCCAAGAAAAGCAGTGATAAAATCCAGCTTAGCCGTCCTCAATATACTAGTCTACAAGAGATTCAAATAAATCTACCCCTCAAAATTTGTGTTTTCTTTCCGGTTTAGGAAAATGCAAAGGGATTTGGATAATTACAAGGGCCTGGTTGATGTAAATTTATTTTCTCATCCTTTTGTCATTTTAAGGATAATCCAAGCTTACATTCACCTTCAATTTCATATCTATGTAAATGGGTAATTTAAGCCGCATGCACACCTGCTAATGCTAAAAAAAATCCATTTGTTTATTTAGCAAAGATAAAAATAAATCTAGGTGATTCATCACGGTGGCATGAGTTCCCCAATTAAAATGCAAATATGGGATTTTGTTTTCCACTTTTAATCCATTGATTAGCTGTTGCGAAACATCCAAGAAATTGTGGGGAAAACCCTTATCTATGATGAGCATCCTACAATGTGTCTGATAAGCTCTAGAAATTCATATTGATCATGAATGTTAATCCAATTTGATATTAAAGCCATCGGATGGAATGATAGGCTATTTTAAAGAGTATCTGAGGCCAAGAAATAATTTTCAATTTGGTAGTATACATAAAACCAATCCTCACAAACGTTTCAAGACAATAAAAAGGTGTTTTAATTTCGATATATTTAATTTTTAAGACTTATTGATTCTCCTGATAAAGAGATGACTAGTTCAGAAACTGAAACAATGGGACAGACACACAAAAGCAGTTTATCTAACTCCTTAAAGCCCTGGTCACATACGACCCTGGAAGCAACACGATTCACCCTGACTCTTTGTTAATTCACAGTTAACTGCTTCAGAACAACTAGTCGGGGTGAATCGTGTTGCTTCCGGGGTCCTATGTGACCGGGGCTTAAATAGTAATCTACATCTTATCGGATAAAGTCATTTTGGAATTATTTTATGCACTTTAGTGATGAAATACAAATTTTTGTGACCATAGATACCCTTTAATAAAAAAGTGATAATTGGAATGAAGATTGATGTTTGTAGTTCCAATAGATCTCCTACAATGTATAATCATATCACGGCATAAGTTAAAAATTATATCTACTTGGGGGAAATGTCTGCCAGAATCCCTAATGCTATAAAAAAGTAAACAAAATGGATGATGGAAAACTATTGACATTTCATTCTTCTAGTTCACTCCCTTATACATGTACTTAAAACAAGGGAGTGGTAGAGAATGGAAGGGCAGAGAACATTATAAATTCATCCTCATTACACTGTCTTATTTGCTGGCACTTTTTATAGGTTTTCTAGCATTTCAAGGAAACTTTATTTTTTGATGATGATACCTTGAAATTTCATGATAACTATGCAGATCAATATTGATGTATGAAGAGTCACATTAAACGCAGTTGTGGGAACAAAGTTCAGTTCAGATCAAAGAAGACAAACTAATTTATCATAAGGATGGGAACCTTGATTTCCTGATGTGTGTTTCATAAATCTGCTTGTGAAGGTTCACACAACACTATACATGACTGGTGACGCTCTTCTTTACTCAATGAAATCCATATTTTGCTGATGTAGCACCTGAGAAAGGATCACCAGTCATGCATATCTTTATAGACAGCTTTATAAAGCAGGTCACACGTTGAAAACCCTGATTTCATGTATTGTGTTTCATATAGCTGCTTGCAGAGGTACACACAACTCTATACACGACAGGTGACGCTTTTCTTTACTCAATGATATCCATATTCGCGGAAGTAGCACATGAGAAATAATCGCCTGTCATGTTTAAAGCAGTGCATACCTTTACACACAGATTTATGAAAGAGGTTACAATTTTGAAGTCCTGAAGTTCCAGGTGTGGGTTGGTGACCCTGGGCGGTGTTTCACCAAGATAAGAAAGACTCTACGCACGACTTTACGTTCTACTGGTATCCCTTCTTGCACGTAACTTCAGTCATTAATAATAGTACGCGCATTCAGCGCAAGAAGGGATACCAGTCGAAGGTAAAGTCGTGCGTAAAGTCTTTCTTATCTTGGTGAAACACCTCCCTGATATACTAATTGGGTTGTGAACCCATGTACTTACTGCAATGGAGAGTCTCATTAACCCTTTAAGAGCCGGGTGAGGGGACATAGTGCCCAGTGTCTGCTGATACTGTACTTACTGCAATGGAGAGTCTCATTAACCCTTTAAGTGCCGGGTGAGGGGACATAGTGCCCAGTGTCTGCTGATACTGTACTTACTGCA
>BQKZ01006175.1:0-16939 GCA_036244855.1 Temnopleurus reevesii | reverse complement strand
TGCAATAGAGAGTCTCATTAACCCTTTAAGTGCCGGGTGAGGGGACATAGTGCCCAGTGTCTGCTGATACTGTACGGCTAGCATCAAGGCTTTCATTCCAGCTTCTCCGATGAGATTACCTGCACGGTAGAGTGATATGAAATAATGTAGTGATGTGAATATGCATGACTTAGCACAGAAAGTACTACAGTCAAAGCTTGTTATAAAGAGCACTGATATAACGAGTTCTTGTCATAACAAGGTAATTTTCCTGTTCCCATCTCTTTGTATTTTGACCCTGATATAACTAGGTTTTGATATAAAGAGATAATTTCTCTGGTCCCAATGACCTCGTTATAACAAGATTTGACTGTATTTGAGCTCCTGATATAACAGTAATGCATTGCCCTTTGCGGCATTTCAATGAGATTTCATAATTTGTCCACAAGTTCAAATTTGGTTGATCTTGCTCCTTTCAAATATTCTTGACTATCATAATCTTTCCATGTTATCTCAATGCAATGAATTCATCCTTTCAAGTAGTTATAATTTAGCTTCAACAAAGAATAAGCAAGTGAGCTTAGCATTGGAAACTGACTTTTTTTCAACTGAATTCAATTTAGATGAATGCATAAACTAAAGAATGAGTCTGGAAAAAGGACAGCCGAGTGAATGAATGAAAAAGCACGATTATAAGTATTAACAAATGAGTGAAAGAATAAAATTATGAGAGAATGTATGAAGGGATTAAAGTAAAAGTCAAACCTCCATTTAACAAGGTCTTGGGACCAGAGAAATTATCTCTTTATATCAAAACCTTGTTATATCAGGGCTAAAATACAATAAAATACAAAGAGATGGGACCAGGAAAACTACTTTATTGTAACAAAATCTTGTTATATCAGTGCTCTTTATAAAAAGGTTGGACTGTATAAGAGAATGAAAGAATAAAAGTATGAAAGAATAAAAGGACAAAATAATGAAAGTATGAAAATATGAAAGGGGCATAGAAGAAAAGAACAAAAGTTTGAAAGAAGAGAAGATTGAACAAATTAATGAAAGAATGAAAAAATAAAGAAAGAAAGAATAACTGAAGGAAAGAAAGAATTAAAGAATAAAAGAATGAAGAGGGATGAACTCACGTGAAACATTGAGATTAATCAGGGCCCTGTTCCCTGGTATCCATAGCTGGCCATCTATCGACTCTGGCTGCTCTGCTAGAAGAGGGTTGATTGCTTCCAAAATATCAGGTGACTGGGTAGGAGAATATAGAAGTATATGAAATCATGTTATTGTATCATTGTTTCATCTCAGTGTATCTTATGTCCACAATTTTTTAACAGAACAAATGTGAATGACCATACACTCACTTTATCCCCTTTTTTTGGTCTTCTTTCTTTTCTGGTGTCATTAAAAATAGACAAGATAAGGCCTTTGGAATAATTCGTTTAAATCTTACCCATTCTCATCTTACTTAGTCCATATTTACAACAACCAAATTTTTTTGTTTGTCTCAGATTATTTTCAATTGGATATCATCCCTTCTTATCATATTTAAGTTTCATCTAATTGACCCTATATAAGAAGAGGAACTAAAGGTTATCGAGCACCACTTTTTTCCTGGGGGCGGGGGATTTCAGGGAAATATATATGTATGATCAAGCTGTTACACATGCATAATGCCAAAGCTCCATGGGACATGTGTTGTTTGACATTGGAAGTTTTACGACCTGTTACCAACACCCTTGCATTGCCAATTTGCATTAAGAAAGACCTAGGTGTAGACGAGATCTTACCTCTGCCTCACTCTGTTTCTTGTCCTTTCCTTTGGTCTTGCCTTTGGTTGCTTTCATAGTCTCAGCTGTTTTCAAACAAAGATTCATATTATCATTATCAATCTATGTTCATTTAAAAACGGTTCTGAAAAATCTTTATTTTTCACTACTAAAAAAATAATCAAATAATGAAATCTGCCCTCTTCTAAAGCCACTTGACAAAGCTTTTTATTTTGAAATATTTTCCACTTTGATTCTATTTTCTCATTCAGTTTGATTTTATTACGATCCATCAGATTTCAAAACAACAACAACAAAAATCCATTAAAAAATATAAAAAGAATAAAAAGAATAAATCCCCAAAATGTGATTAATTTCACTATTCTAAAATTCTTATTCTTCTTAATTCAGTGTACTTTAAAAGATGCATTTATAATTCATTATAAATCAAATTTCAATTATAGCAAAAACATTTCTTGGAAGAAAAAAAAACACTGGAAATAATCCTTTGGTATAATCTATCGTAACTATGTGCTTGGCCCCCACAAGTCGAACATTAAAACATCTACACAAAGAATGGGACTCTATATCTTCAGAATTCTGTCACTAACCATAATCTCCATTATAGAATATTAAATTAATTTCTTACTCAGTATAGAAAATTATATCTAATGATAATTTCTTTGATTCACTGCTCATTAACTGTTTCCCAGAAATTCTTGCAACAATAATTTTGCCAAGTGTGAATCACACCACTGTTAATAGCTTACACACAAATTATGAACATTATTATGATGATGAATGACTAATGATATGGAAAATGGCTGAATTATAATTGGCTTGCGTAGGATCTGTGGCAGAGCTTTATTGATCATGAGGATATCCTTGCTCCAATTTGATCTTAATTACTTTACGGAGGCCGGAGGCATCCATGTTTGTGCTCCATAGAGTGCAGTCTCCATAGCAAGAAAGCAAAAAAGTAACCTTAACCTTTTGGCTGCTGGCACCGGGTAGACCCTGAACAGAGTATTTGGGAATTTTAAAATTCAGTAGTAAATGGGTTACGTTCCAAAATGAAAAATGATTGGAAGTTATCTTATATTTTTGTTGCGCACAGGAAAATACCCAAGCTCTAGCAAAACAGGCAGGACTCCAAAAATGGCCAACATCCTGTACCGAATTCTTGTTAATTTGCCTATTTTCACCATACAGTGTGGGATCATGTGGAGGGTATCTGGAGATTTAGAGAAAGATCTTCAAATAGTCTTTTTACAACCACAAAGCCAAACTCATTCTGCAATGTGATGTAATGAAATGCAAAATGTATTAACACAAAAATTATACATTTTTGATGGCTAGGATCATTACAATTTGCAAAATCACTGTTTGATGATTTAACTTCTGACATAATTTGGCACTCCTTTGTAAGAAATTAAGGAGTAAAGAGCCCTCCTTCCCCATATCTATATATCTTTTAAACATTTTTCATCTATCCATTTAAACCTTACTATTTTGGGGGAAAATCAGGATTAGATTATTATTTTTATTTTTTTTTTTTGGGGGGGGTGCCTCAACATCAACTTTGGATACATAGGTGTTGGGAGCAAGGATTAAAATTTTTAACTCTCATTCGGAAGACAGTTTAGGAGTGTTTCTGAACCTACAGCAAGACCAGTGATAAAACAGCCATTTTTTCTCTTAAAGCTCGGTTTTTGTAAATGATGAATATTTCGGGGTCAATGATACAAAGACGTTACTCCAATTTGACCATTTTAAGAAAAGATTTTTATCTTCATTGCTCAGCTTGTGAAAATTAAATGGACAGTTTGGCTTGTTTTTTTTAAAGGAAACTGCCATTGTGTCTTTTTAGAAATGTCACATTTTCGGAACATTTTGTACAAAACTTCCTTTTCAACAAAAATGGAGTCTTTGTGTTATTGGACCCTCAATATTGTTATTCACAGCAAAAATGGGACACACACGTGATTAGTACTGAGTGAGCATTGTAAATGGATGACGGAAAATCATTTGAATGTGCATTTGATCATTAGCACACTTGAGTTACACATGATTAGCATTGTTCCACATCTTCATTAGATAAACTTTCACATGTCATTAGACTTTTTCCCATTATAAATACGGTGGAAATTGAACAGTTGACTAAAAATCAAACTCCTTTACATACTCTACACATAATAGTTTAAGCTAGAAGCATATTACATCATTGTTTATTCAACTCTTTTAAAAAAGGAAATACATTGTAAATAAGGAAACTGATTTACAACAATCACAATTATCACATAATGCATTTAGGAAAGGTTGAATTTCGAATTAAAACAAGCATCTTTAAATATGTAGATTTTTAGAAAATACAGTCACATCTGAAATACTATGCTAGCTGCATGCAGAGGTGTTTATTATTCATATTCATAATATGACAGCTTATTAAGCCTTAGCTCGATCATGTGGCTTGCCAAACATTACTAGAAACTGCTCTAGTAAAATGGGAATTGAGACGAACACACATAATCCTCAAAACCAGTAGTTTCCTAGCAGGGTTTAGAAAAAATATGTCACTTTGTAACAATACAGGTGAGGGGCAGATTCAAATGGGTTGCTTGTGGTATCCAAATGCTACACCAAATTATCATTATGAATTGTTAGTCGGAACCACATGCATCCTTTTTTTTCCTTTTAACTACTAAAAAAATAAAGAAATACAATGCTATTCTCATAGATCATTTAACTCAATAAAAAAAAATATGAATGAATGTTAGATTTCATGCATGATTCTACATCATTATTTACATCAATTCAGCTATTTTCTATGCCAAGCCCATTTACATTCGTGATCAGAAAATCAGATCCATGAGTGGATGTGTTTCATCCCAATTTCTTGGTGTGACTGAGGAATTAATACTATTAAATACAACCAAAAACTATGTAATAATATAAATGGGCCTGTTCACAGAGCTCTTGTACAAGGTATTAAAATCTAAATTTTCATACGGTTGTTAAGATCACTACACCTGTATCTATGATTTCACACTTCAAACATAAAATCATAATCATGAAATGATTATCTATATGGTTCTTTCTGACTCCTAAACTAGCCCATTCCCATTATCGACTTCATTCTTCCATAAAATCATGTTGATGGAATATGCCAAGATGCAAATGGTTCCCAAATATATGTGCATTCAAATGTGAATCATTAAACAGCTGAACCAAATCTTTTTTCTTGAGATAAACCATGAAAACATGCAATACACAGTTGCTTTCTACCTGAGAAAATATTTGGCTCAGCGGTAAAAAGTGATTTACATTTTGGTTTCTACATGAATGGACATTCCAGAATGGTTGACAATATCTGGATATGTACATGGAAAGGTAATTATTGGCAGCAGTTTCATTGAATAGCAAGAATAAAATAGCCGAAGTGTTGCATGAAATGTTCATATCCGTTTTAATTGTAAAAAGAGCCAGAGAAATGAAAACACATTTGAAAAGTATTCCAGTGGTTTTGGTTTTTTTGCTACGCTCTGATTTCATTGTTTTCAATAGCATCCTTGTAATATTATGCAAGTTTGCACAACCAGGGGTGATTTGGAACTCAATTATTGATTCAATTAAATTTTGATTTTGACTATCAACAAATTTGAATTCCAGCAATAATGTATCCAAGTAAATTTCATGAATGGCATTTGATTTTTTTTTTAGATTGTGGGCCCGCTTTGATTGAAAGGTCCACTTTGGAAGATTCACAGAAGTTTAAAGGGAATGAAGCTAATTGGTGAGTTGATGGAGGCTACAAAGATGAGAATTCTACATGAAAATGACGACAACAAGCACCTCTTGATCCATGCCGCTGGGATTCTGTTTGCGAGAGTTGCATGATGGGATTGGTAAAGATGCGTCAGACGATGATGATCAAAAGCAGATGAAACGGGGTGAAAAGTGGAGGTTTTCATTCAAGCAAATGATTGGCCGGGCCGGGAGTGGTACGCAGAGACAGGGGTGGTGTTTTGGTTTGTTTTTACAAATTTTATTTGAGTGATCAGACAAAAATTGATAAAGATTTGGGACAAATTGTTTAGAAATCAGTTCGTATCAATGAATAATATGGGATTGGGAAGAAAAAAAAGAGAGGGATGGGGAAAGAAGCAATTGTGCAATGGTAGGGCGGTTTGGGATCAGTTGGGTGATTGGGTTGGGAGTGGGAAGGGATGGAGGGGGTCAGGGAATGGGAAAGGGGGTGGGAAGGGGGAAAGGGTGGGAACAATGGAAAGTGGGAAGGAGGAAGAGGAAAAATAGGTACAGTGAAATCCAGTAAGTAATGGAGAGGGGTAACAAATGGGGAAAGACTTAAAAATATCGGAAGTGAACAGGGAAGGGACATGCACCAAGTCAAATTAAAGAAAAAGAAGATAGATGAGATTGGATGGGAGGTCAAGATGGGATGGGTAATGGGCATTATTGATTGTTTCATTTTAGGCGTAGGGATCACCATGATGAAAGAAAGAGACAAAACAAAATATTACACATAATGATAAAATTAAGATAAATCTGACATTACTAAACTACTGTTCAAATAAAGAATTCTATCAATACAATAATGACATTCTAATTCATTTCTGAGATAAATTGATTAGCCTGTTATGCATGCAATATCATCACTTGAATTTGCATGCTATATATCATATTTATAGACATTTCAAATTACATGATAATGTTGATCACATCCTAGCATTTTGTTAAAAGACCTTGGTTAATACAACACTAATAGATTCATAGCAGAGAAAGATGTAAGTATACTATATACCAAATTACTTTCTTCTATTTTATCAGGACCAAATACCTTTTACATCTTCCAAAACATTGTATTTGTTAATATGATTAGTGTGTAGAACCACACAAATTTTGCTTTGCTTCAGAAAAGTCTTTGTGATTCTAGAAAATATTGGTGGAAATCACAGATGGTGACAGTCATAGACAAAAGGAAATATGATTACTGTACATACATTTATACAACCACATTGGTAGGAAGTATAATAACAGATAAGGCAAACAGGGAAAGAGAGTAAGGGAGAAAGACAGATAGACAAGGACATATAAATAGAGAGCAAGATAGAAAGTGAAAGCCAAAGAGTAATGAGAAATAGAAAGAAGGAGACAGATTCACAAATGAATTGTGGCTTTTAATGCATTATATCAGACCAAAAAGATGATATTCCAGTCAGAAAGAAACAGAGTTGAAAAAGTAAGATATTTTGCATGGATAGTTTCAAAGTGGAACCTATAAAAATATTGAGTATGTCCTGTATATAATTGAACTCTTTTCTGTGGTTTTACTTTTGTTAATTTTGCTATTCCACTCATTAGAATGCTCATAGACTTGCGTTCAATGATATTTCTAAATATTAAAATAGCAATACAATTTTACGTCAATCGGTCTGAATTTGCTAAAGTGTATGCACTGTGGAATAATATATTTTTTTAATTATTTGGCACAAAAAGGAAGATAAACTGTGAAGTTGCATGTCGACTAGATGATCAGGTACACATAATAGTAGAATGCTCATAGACTTTTGTTAAACGATATTTCTAAATATTAAAATTGTATTACAATATTATGTCAACCGGTCTGAATTTGGTAAAATATATGCACTGTGGAATAATGTTTTCTGATTTATTGGCACAAAAAGGAAGATCAAGCTTTGAAGTTGCATGACTAAATGATCAGGTACACATAATAGTAGAATGCTCATAGACTTTTGTTAAACGATATTTCTAAATATTAAAATTGCATTACAATATTATGACAACCGGTCTGAATTTGGTAAAATATATGCACTGTGGAATAATGTTTTCTGATTATTTGGCACAAAAAAAAAGGATCAAGTTTTGATATTGCATGACTAAATGATCAGGTAGAGGGTGATCTGAGGGATAAGGACTGAAAGATTCCAAGGTTCAAAGAATTGAATTAGGAAAATCATGGATATGGGAAAGGTTGATAGAAAGATCAGAATAAAGAATTTGAAGAACATGACATCCATGTGATAGGTACAATTAAAAGACCATAACAATGGAAATGGGAAGACAAATGGAGAAGGAAAGCAAAATTAAACAATGGATACAAAGCAAAGGTCAAAGATCCAGGATGAAATAAGGAATTTAATTAGGGAGACTGAGGTGTGGTAGTTATATCTCTTGAATAGAAAGGAATAAGGAAAGAATAGACCACATAATGAACGTGAAGAACAAATAAAGCAGATGAATAAACAATTCCCCATTTGAACATTCACAATGGATTTTGCACACATAAGGAATGACATAAGTATGAAGACTCTATAGTATAGGAATATGTTTGCATTTTTACCATGTGGTCCTATCAATAAAAGAAGAAAAATATATTTCCTTCTCTTGACTACTTAACCCATTATGAAGGCTCTAATAGTAAAGGAATTGTTTATCTTGTACACTTTCTTTGTCCAACATATTCATAGTGCCAGAGAAGGGTGGATGGAGCAACAGAATATGGTGAGAACCCATCTAATCTCAAACACTTCTAGAAATAGCCTTTCAAAATTTTACAAGTATGGCATACCAAAACATTCATCTACTATGAGATTCATGGCATAATGCAAAAGAAATAATTCCAGTTGATCTGCAAGCGCTTTTTTCGAGAAATGTTTGGAGGCTATTCTAAAAGGAATGTGATACACTATAGGAAGAATAGAATTTTGCAGGTGGTTTT
The DNA here is from genome assembly GCA_036244855.1 of Temnopleurus reevesii. Taxonomy (NCBI): domain Eukaryota; kingdom Metazoa; phylum Echinodermata; class Echinoidea; order Temnopleuroida; family Temnopleuridae; genus Temnopleurus; species Temnopleurus reevesii. Next base: position 8,425 of record BQKZ01006175.1, on the reverse strand, counting down.
TTGAAAATGGGATGCATACCTATGGTGACTGCGGTAGGGCGACCACCACCTTCAATGGGAGAGGGGTGGATGATGATGATGAAAAGCGAGGTACAGATTCATATGCAAATGCAAGTACAAAGAAACAAAACAATGAAACTTTGACAAGATGAATACTGGGAATAAATACTCTGAATGAAAATGATGCACATAAAGGACCTTCAAAAAGCACTACATCTTGTTCATTTCAAACAAGGATTGAAATAAATTGAAGTTCTAACATTAATCAATCATGAACACATCAGACGATATATAGCGCTTGTATTCAAATTCAGAGTTTCCTATTCAGTTCTATGAAGTTAAGTTATGTACATCAAATAGGATTATGAATACTGACTTCATATCTTCACCTTTAATAGAGACCTAAAATAGTTATAATCAATAATTGGATGTATGAACAACATGAAAAAGGAAGCTATGTGAAGTAAATCTTGTCCATAGTTGCCACCTAATGGAACAGAAAAGATGCCACTGTAGATACATCACCAAGGGGATGTAGCTCAAAAGTTGCAATTGATTGCAAGTTGCAGTTGATCGGAATGCGCCAATCAAAATCACTGTTTCACTGCGCGTCTTGTTAAATGCGCATACTGCGCATGTATGAAAATGCGCGTTACAATTTGCAAAGTTGCAGTTGATTTGCAGTTGATTTTGAACAACACCCCCTAGTGTATAAACAGGTTGTACAGATCTTTAATGCAGGGTAAAACAGTGTATGGCTCTAAGTCACAGGTGGTCATTATATCCAAGTGACCACTGAGGCAATCTTACCATTGAGAATGTTTGCATTCACAATTTGAATTTATACAGAAATATGATAATATCAACAAATCATATCACACACATCTTCAAGATGAACAAGTAATGAGTTGATGAAGAATACATACTAACATGTCAACAATCATCATCAATATCATAATAATCTCTTAAAAAGGTAAAGAATGTACACAAATTACCCATAGTTCTATGATCTTCTCCACAATAATATGAGGTTATTTCACTATTAATCCTAATATCATAAAGAAAAATCTACAATGCATATTTCAGAACCCCTTTATAACACTGCCTAATATTTTTCAATTACCATATCACTTGACATAAAATCCACTGAAAGAGTATGAAATCTAAAACAAGAGCTCTATCTATAGATGAAAATTTTCAAGTCATGCTTGTTTTCAGCACCACTGGTCATTTATCATTTGGGAGAAAAAGAGGACTCTCATTGAGACATAGAGGTCAATTTTTCTTCCCTTATTTTTTTTTTCCCGCTAAGCTGTGTGGTATTGAGTTAATAAAGGGTTCCCCGGTTCAGGTTGTGAATACTAATTGAGATTTGATCCCTATCATGGGAGTGAAATAAAGACGGCACTTCAGGAAGTAAACTGCAGTGATATGATCGATTGGGTTGGGAGCATGAGACTGAGCTCGGTTAAAAGTACTATGTAATAAATACACTTTGTTGACAGCCAAAAGGCGTAAGGAAGCTTCATAACAAATTTTCGGCAAGGTCAGGTTGGTTGGGAAGCATGTGAAAGTAAATCAACATCCAGTGCTTTCTATGACAAATGGCTCTGTATGTTATGATACTGAAGCATAGGTCATGTTATTTTCAGAGCATGTTCTCCTAAAATTTCTAACCCCGTCACTCTCTAAGACTGAAAACACCGGAAATCCAATTTTAGGCCAGCTCTACCATGATTCACTTTTCACTCAAAACAAACATGCATTGATGTTTGTGTTTGAATTAATGTATTGCATAATTACTTTCCACACTAATCGAATAAAATAATTTGACAAAACATTTTTCTCATGATGAGAATATAATACATAATGTACAAACAATATCAACACATAAGATATAAGATGACAGCTGTAAATGAAACCTACAATGTTTGATACAATATGAATACAACATGCTGCAAAAAAAATTGTATTAACATGATTGAATGGAACATACATATGACTTAATAACATGAATCAAACTAGGATACATTTTAATGCATTTCAATTCCATGTGAAATAAACTTCCTGAAACGAAAACAAATAAATGTAGCTACCAATGATAATCAACCAATCAATAGTTTCACTATTTTTGCTGGGTAGGTTTATAAATGCAGAAATGAGAGCCATCCCAGAGCATTTTACATATCCTGCAAAGACAACAGTCATCTTTACATTGCAGCCTAAATCAGATTTTGCATAGTTTGCTGTAGACTAAGCTCTAAAATGCACTGAAATGTTTGAAAATTATAGTTCTAAAGTTTTAACATCTTCATATCTTATCGAGATAGCATTATCTGTGTTATATATTTTTTATGAAATTGGAGGGAAAAAATACCAAAGTACACAATGAATAGGAAATAAGAAGAAAAAGTATAATTATGAAGCCTGCTTTTTACATTTTTAATTATGTGCAAATGTGAATAGAACTACAAGGGATGGAAGTGTGAACAGGTCTTCTGAATGAATGAATGAACCGTATTAGTGGTGCTCAATGGAAACAGCTCTGCGTGATCAGTGCAGTAGTGGAGCACAGCACATGAAGTGTGAATAAAATGCAAAAAGTTCTATTCTATTACCAGTTAATGACATTTTAAAGCCCGCTATAAGAAAATAAAAGAGGAGAGCATGCATAAAGGCTATAAAACAAAAGTCTAAACAGCGGAAGAAAATTTATAATAATTTGTTTTAGATACAATTCAATAAATCATGAAACAATTAATTTTGTAATCAAACACATATCTTTGGTACATATTTTCCCATCGACTGGGTATTAATATCTATTGTAAGTTTAATCGCATCTTTTATGTTACAGACCCCATATCTGTCTTCTTCATCTGGGCCAACATCCATCTTTAACACGAGCCACAGCTATACCTTACATGTATCAGCTTTCAAATTGCATCATTTGCCAACTACAGGCTGATAAGTTAGAGTAACGGCTGTAAGTTTCACGTATATACCAGAAATAGTACCAATACAGAACAAATATATGTTCAAGGCAAAAAAGTGGATTGTTTTCAGATTGAATCTGTCAGATTTCTTTGTACACAGGTGTTGCTGGTTAATAATTGGTAACTTAATATCTTATAAAGATTTCTCGTGGTGATGTACAGCATGTGATGCTGCAAGATTATGCTGAACAATGTTACCCACAAAAAGAATAAAATATCATTCTAACTAAGTTATACCTTAGTTTTGAGAAAATTTGTTAAGAAAAGAAAATATGTACCCTTCCTTTTTAAAATGAACACCAGTGATGTAATAACAATTTGAATCCTAAATCTTTAACTTCAATATATCTAATCTACCTCTTTACAACATAGCAACCTTTTTAAAGTAAAGATTAAAAAGAAATGGAAGCATCTGGATGCCACTATAGTATGCAGATATTTGAAACTTATCAACAGGTTGGTAAAACCATAAATTAATATTTCACAAGAGCTGTAATTGAGTGATTTCTGCTAAAAAGGAGGAAAGAACAAACTGTGGTTTGCTGTTGCACTAGGATTATGAGCTGTTAACCTTGTTAATAGTTTTATGAAAGGGAAAGAAGAATATATCAGCATCAGCAGAAGGCTTTTGGACATAGTAAACAACTTAATTCAAGCATTCACAATAGCTACGCAGTAGACAGACACAGAAGGAAATTCCTTCCCTCTTGCTTTGCTGAGATAAGTCAAACCGGCGCCCTACAATCAATAGAAAGAGCACTTTCTTTTGTGTGTATCCAGCAATTGTGAGTGCCTGAATAAAAGTATTTACTTGTTTACTTTGTCCAAAATTCTTTACCCGTCTGCTCACATTGTATAGTTCTAAAAATGTCTACATGTATTGCATATAAACATAGAGATATAAATTGAAATACAGTGTGTGTTATTAGAATGGGGAGGGGGTATGGGGGAGGATACTATCTTTTAACTAAATAGAATGATACAAAATGCTATCATTACTTAATTTAAATCTATCTATGTCATGATGCTTTTGAAAAGATGCAAATTACTAATACACTGTATCTCTGTATTGACTGAATAAATTGATGTTAAATATCACAGTCTGATGATACATTGGGCAATGACACTGAATGCTGTTCTGCATGGATTGTGAATTAATCAAATTCTAGTTTGTATAAATTCTAAAATACCACTTTCAAGGTCTTACAATTGGTCAAAGCTTTAAGTGAAAAGGACAAAATGAAACAAGAACAATTAATTTTGGAAAAAAAATAAAATCAAACTACACTTTGGCGGTTTATCTATACTAATTTATTTATGTTTCCACTGTAATTTCATATAAATAGTTGATTTCAATTATATATTTCTAATATTTTGGTGGCACAGTGGATGGTGGGAAAGAGGATGGGGGGATTAATTGGTAAATAGAAGAGCTAACTGAAAATTATAAGTCAGAGTAAGCTTCCTAAAACACAAAATTATATTTCCAAATAAAGAATGTGTACTGACAGAACAATAAAGGGGAAATATATGCTGGATAGAATGTGTTGGCTAAAGAGGGGCTGGTATCAGAGTTAGGAAGGAGAGTTCTGCGGAAAATTAATCAGTTTATATTTGAGACAAAGAGGTAGAATCTTGCAAACGAGACATTAAGTATATAGTAATGGAATTAATTTCTTCATTTCTTCACTACTGAATTGCTTAGTTTATGTCAGTTTCCACATCTCTCTTGAGAACTACATCAAAGAATGAATATGTGTACCCTTTGATCAGAGCATACATGTACAAATGCACCTCTTGATATTTCATGTGATTTTTGTTCCATCCAAAAGATTCAACAGCCTATCACCTGAATCAATCAGATGAAGCAGAATTCTGGTTCAAATAAACATTCAGTTAGTCATTGGATGGGAGTTAGCTTGCCAAAGGAACGCTAACTTCACCAGATAGAATGGAAAACGTACAAACAATATTCATTAAAGATAAAATACCTGAAAGGCAATGTTCATAATATCATACAACAAAATGCATGCATTTCTTAATCACAATGCTATTCACACTACATGTATTTATGCTATTCATTTTAAAAATATTGGCTAACACTGCTAATCTCATTGATTTTCTAATAAAGGCCTGCTTATTAAGCACATCATTCATGCAGCTTCGTTTCATTCTTGCTGATGGAATAAAAGCACAAACTTCACTCGCATAAAGAAATTATTCCAAATAACAGCTGCATTTATAATCAAACAAATCAAAAGGCTGCATGCATTACTGCAAGAAAATGTAATACAACTATAGAGATTCGTCTTGCTTTGAATTTTGGTTGAATATTCTAATTATTCTCACAATATAAAGGAATATAATTCTTTACCTTTTTTCCATTTGTCATCTTTCTTGGTTCCTTTCTGTGTTTCTTCCTTTTCTTTCTTGCTATCCTGTTTCAATTGAGGAGCAAGACAAGAGAATATAATGAGCATAAATATATCATAATATTACACAAACAAAATATGTAATTACTCCAGGCATGAATTACTTAGAAGTTATTTTTAGACTGTTTTAGTATTTCAGTATGGAACCAAAGTAAACGTAAACTTGAACTAGTGATCAGCAGAAGGCATGATGGCAACAGACACTGTAATTGTTCTTTTCTGTTGTAGATATCTAATCATCAAGATAACAGTAGGAGAGATTTCAAAATGGTATAAAAAAAGTATGAAAGCTAAAGATTATTCTAGAAGAATGAATAAAGTTGAGATATATCATCTTAGATGATCAGTATTGGTCATGTGATTTCAATACTTTCAAGAGTAAGAATAATAAGAGCAAAGAAAAATTAGTAACCCTAAAATATGACTTTGTCTAAATTTCATGCATAATTGCAAAATAATGTTCTTCTAATTTCATCATTTGGATAATTATTTGAGCAACTTCTAGCTTCTCTATTAATATTTCAATGAAGATACTAGTTGCACAAGACTTCTTTAATTTTTACAAAACTTGGCCAATGTAAGATTCTCTTTTTAACTCTGAGGATTATATACTTACAGTGTGCGAGAGCTACAGAAGAGTAGTATAAGAGAAGTAAAGGTGTTAGTAGAGTTGAAACAATGTGCAGAATAAACTTCCATGCATGCATTTCCACAAAACACTTTGAACATGGAGAAAAGAAGAGAGGAAATAATGAGTGACACTGATTTTCACTTTATGTAATTGGTAATTCTTTCTTTGCTGTTCTGCCCCAAAATGACAGGGGCATTGCATGCACATTCACATGGTTACGGAACTTCCCAACTGTTACTTTTCTTTTCTTCATCACAGCATTTGCGATTGGATGGAGGTGTGTCCATTTTGTCAATTCTCTTCATAGAGTTACACAAGCGAGGAAGAATTGTTGATAGCCCTTTCCTATATCTGTCAGCGTGAAAGCATTTCTTTATATTTTTTTTGCTTTTCATGCTCGCTTTGGGTGTGCCAAAAAGATGAATGTCAGTAATGAAACAGAGGACAAGGATATGATTGTGCATCCTTCTGTTTCAGGACAACCTTTTATATTATTGCCTTGATGATAAATGCTGCTCGCAAAAATAAACCTTTGTATATTTAACATTTTGAAAACATATTGTAAATCAATGAAAGTCAATGAAACGGTGAATGAATATTCACTTACAATAGGAGTATAGAATATACTTAATTTTTTTATTAATCATTCATGATATTTTTTTTGGTAAGATGTTATCAAGTGTCATAGAACTAAAATTAGTGGAATATGCTATCATGTTGGCAGGAATGCATACACAGTTCAGCCCACACACTGCTTCTTGAAATATACATCAGGAAAATGTGTTAGTAAAGAAAAGAAAGGAACATAAGGAAATAAAGAACTTGTGATATAAAATAAAGAATAAAAAAAAATAATGCACCTAGTTGGAATAAGATGCCCTGGCCTAAGATGAAAGGAAGAGAAAATTTTGATGATTAATGACAAAACATCATACATCATCAGAAACATGCGTTAGTAAACGAATGAAGGAACATAAGGAAATAAATAATTTATTGAAATAAAATAGAGAATAAAAAAAATAATGCACCCAGTTTAAAAAAAGATTCCCAGGTCTGAGATGAAAGAAAAAGAAAATGTTGATGATAAATGACAAAACAATCATACATCATCAGAAAAATGTGTTAGGAAGCAAATTAAAGGAAAATAAGGATACCGAGAATGTTTAATACAAAACAAAAGGTAGGAAACTAATGCACCTTGAGATGAAATAAATAATGATAAATAACAAAAACGATCATCTGAGAACAAAATTGACTAGTGCTCCATAACCTGGTACACAAAATTCAAATTGTTTTAAAAGCATTCATGCAAGTGATTAGGCATTACAAAAGATGCTGTGCATTCCCAAAGGAATATGAATTGTACATGTAGGTGTACACAAATCCCCCAGCATTTCAGGAAGCATGTATCCAATAATGATCACAATAATTAGCATTAAAAATACATTTCCCTTGCATTTTCTTCATTGAATCGTCATATCAATACCGGAAATATATCTTTCTGCAAATTAATGATTTTTTTTTGCTAAAAGCAATATGAACAAGCTGCTTAGATTTATCAAATCAAAGCTTGAATATCACTATTTATCAGCAATTTTTTTTTAAATGTTGTTCCTCATGCAAACATTTGTTAGGGCAGGAAAAAGAACAATACAATTCATCAAAAAAATTAAATGCTAAAAATGGTGAAAACAAGCTGTAAAGCACATTTTGCAACATTTGAAATGCTTCAGTTTATCATACGAAATATGGGGATTTCGCAAAATTGGGAAAAATGCAATTATTATGACTCAGCCGTGCTTTCTGTGATTGTTGAACCAGCCACATAATGGATAATGCCTGAATAATCTATAAAGGAAAAATAACCTTGCTATATAGAATTTAAATTCTGTGGCCCGTATTCCGATAGCGAGGTTTAAGTTAACCCTGGTTTAAATGTGTGGTTTAAGTATGGGAAGCCAAAAGAGGCTTGAATCTATAACAGTCTGTGTTTACTTTACTAGGACATTTGGCACTCATAGTATTCAAAACTGTCTCGGAATAAAAACTTCAATAGTTTTCGAGCTTATAAATGCATGGGAAAAGAGAGCAGTTAACATAAAACTTATACATTGTAAATAAAGTTTTGGCACTTTTGGCTACCCATACTTATACTATAGATTTAGACCAGGGTTAACTTAAACCTCGCTATCGGAATACGGGCCTGTAAGTTTAAACATGAGCATTATGAGTTAAAAAAAGGAAAATTGTCTATCTGTGACACTTCCTACAATGTAAACATTATCATTTTTTGTTGCTGCAATTATATTTGAGCTTTGCATTGGGCTTATTTCTTTTTATTAGCAGATAAGATCTGTCAGAGGTATTTC